>CAODLS010097855.1:0-12391 GCA_948243855.1 Flueggea neowawraea | reverse complement strand
AATGGACTCCAATACTATTGAATTACAAGCCTGTTCTCAGTTTTTATTGTAAAATTTACGCAATTTATCAATCTATTTTACTATTATACAATTTGCACAATTTATCAATCTATTTCTGATTTCTTGAATCGTTTACGAAATCTAGAGGAACAACATATTCCAGGAACAAATATAGAGGTAAAGAGCACAAGTCTTACTCAAAAGAGGACTGGCGGAAATAGCAAGTGAAGTGTGCAACAGTGCAGGTAATGTTGTTTCATTTGTAGCAAACTGACAAAAAGATGGCATTCAATCAGAAGCTTCATCATCATTTTCGTTTCCATAAAAAATGGAGCTTAACAAGCATCAACTTATGAACCAACAAAGCAAGAAATTGCTCTATGAGAGGAGTGTAAATAAGATGCAAATTCACTTCAAAACAAGCACTTCCCTTTTATCCTTTTCTTCTTCTGTTGTCACTAGTCAGTATGTCACTACTCAGTTACCGGCCATATCTATCCCCACTAAATCCCAGCCTGACCAATGTCTAGCTGGTATGTGGATGTAGACTTATCGTTTGCTCATCTGACACTAAATTATTGTATAGATGGACAAACCTCCCCGAATGGCCTGTTATGGACGTCAAAATTTACAGACTTCTAGGATCTACATGACATGAAATCATTTACAAATTGTTGCGCGAACGGCATTGAATGCAAGATCAATTTCCCCCTGTCATCTCGATTGTTTCATCACTGTCATACTCGTCTGAGATGTTCTTCCTTTTCTCCCGGTACCTCTGCTTGCTTCCATCAGTCTTCGTCCTTTTCATTGGCATTGAAGAATCATCACGTAGAGTGCTTAGTTCTGCCTCGTACATCTGAGTACATGACTTGGCCTGTTTGCAAAGGTCTTCTTTTGAAAATGAAGCGGAACCATTTCCAACACTGCAAGCTTTACAAGCTCCTCGACAGCATGAGGCACAACATTCCATTGCTCAGATATTTTCCGAACATCCTAAGCAGAGTGCAGAGAAAAAAATAAACTTAACAGTGGCATTGCAGAAAAACTATCGCCTTCCTTGTACAATCATCTGACAAAGTATTATGTAATTACCTTTATACTTACATCGGTTACAAACAAATCCAAACAAATAAACGATAAAGGTGAAAAAGGTGAAATTCAAAAGGGGGAGCTAAGTTCTAAACTCCCTTTTTTAATGATCTAGTCTTATTGGAAAACAAAAAAGTGTGAGAAAGGCAAGTCCCATAGCCCCTAGAAGATTCACTGATTCATAACTAGTGAAAATAGTACAGTTCGCATGCAATAGTTTGAATGATAAACTTCAGACAAGATTCAGAAGAAGGAATCCATATTGATTCAAAATTGCTCTAATACAAGAATTTAACTTTCAACATTATTGCCGTGGTAACAACAGTCTGAAATAAGGCCAATCTCCAGAAGATGAAAATAGAGGGACAGATAGGTTACATACATATAAGAATTAATCTTACCTGATTTTGTTCTAGCAAATCTATTGCATCCTGCAAACAAATCACAATTCCTTCGGCAGCTATTTGTTTTATGTCACTTGGGTCTGGCTGTTCACGAGGTTAAAAACTAGAATAAGATACGTATCATGCACACTCCTAATATACTATTTTTCCCCTCATAAGCTCACCATTGAGTTATGTTTTGCGAGTTGCAACAGGTATATCATTAAATAAATAAACGCAGCAAATCATCACAATATACTTGAATAATAAAAAACTGTCAAAATAACTGAATAAGTTGAAATTCAGATGCTCGTACCTTTTCATCTTGACTCTGTAGCCATGCAATGGTTCTACCCAGATCGTCAATATCCCACTTTTTGGTTTTAGAAGGAGAGAAATGCTCCTCACTGGAGTCAAATGGCCTACTCTGCAAAACCATACAGCAAAGGAAAAAGAAGAAAAAATGTAAGATTGTCACAAAAGAATAAACACAAGTTTATCTGTTCAACTTATGTTGTTTCTCCTCCTTAAGAGTATCATGTAACAGATTTGCATCGAAAAGGGGTTCCTAATTCCACAAACAAATAATAAAGATGAACAAAATAATATAACAAAATTTCACAAATAACTTAAAAAAACCTTCGAGGATGAACCAGCAATTGGCTTTGAAGGTTTAGGCAACTTTCTCTCAACTTGCTTGTCAGGCTTACTAAGAAAGGATTTTTTTTCTTTTTCATCTGCAAGGATGACAGACGCCACTATTCATAAGAAGCAAATATGCATCTCAGTTACATGTTAGTTAAACCATCTTTTACATCAGTAATTCTCCAGATGTTACTAAGAAAGGATGCATTACTTTGGATCTTGAAGAATATAACTGCTATTACTTTCATTAGAAACACTGCCTTTTCTCCACAATCTCCCAGCATGCATAAGACAACTATCAATTTCAACAAGTTTCCTCTGGTTGTAACACTCTGTTATCCACTCCTACTGGAAAGAAACTTGACATCAACAAATCATTGCAAACCAATTCAACATTCATAAAGCAAAAGCAATAGGATGAGCATAATACTTTACATTTAAACAGAAGCTTATCCTCTATGCCATAATTTGGATATCAAAAACTTAATGGGTTAATAAACAAAATTATAGCAACATATCGACACAAATCTAATTATATTAGCCTTTTATATGTGGTAGAAGCAAAACAAATGTCAACATTATCGAACCGAATGAGCAAACTGAATAGTCACTAATCAAATTCAACAGAGAATCACTAAGTTACATCTGCACAATTTGAATAACCCTAGAATACCCTAATTCTAAATTTTAAATTGCATTTAACAGAAGATTTGTGATTTACAATGTGTTCATCAGAAAGAAAAATAACAACTTCGGTGATATTCATGAGAGTCGAACAAAATTTTAAATGGCAGTTTAAACTACAAATTCAGATATTCTTGCAATTAGGAAGAAAATTCTGCTATTCACAGCCACATGCAGAGGCGTTATACACATGAGTGCTTATAAAACTGATACAAACATAAGCAGTTAGACGCAAAAATGAACCAATCAATCCACTCAACCTTCTTGACAACGGTTCCACAGTCAGCTTCAACTTGCCGGAACTTGGGCGTATTGGAATACGCACAAACCAAGAGTGTACAATTAGAGCTCCAATCCGGCCGATACTCTGCCCCCATTTCCAGTGCCTGCGACCGCAATGTCGCACGCTCCGGATTCACAAACCCTGACAACACGAACACTACTCCTTCCTGCCCCAACCAAATCATCAAGAACCAGTTACAAAAAGATTCACAACAGCAACAAAATCGATTGTCAAACTAAAATGGTTCAAGTACCAAAAGCGTAAAAAACTTGGTGGCCATATTGCTTGGTTCGGCGTCGCCGTCTTTAAGTTGTTCGCTTTGCTCGTTCTTGGAAGCGGTTGTTGGCTTCTTCTCCTTAGACTTACTGCCATCATCTCTCGAACTCATCCATGACGGAAGATTTCGCTTATTGCCCCTATCATCTCCTCCTTTACCTGGTCCGGAATTTGACATGTCGAAATGACTTGAAACGTCTTCGAGCTTGAAAGTTGGAATTTTTTTTTTCTTTGTTGAAAGATGAAATTGAACAGCTACGATGTAGATGGAGAAGTGGATGGATTCTAACTCAAAGATTAAAAGAGTTTCAATTCAAGATTTACTTGTAGCCAACATGCCGTAGTGGTTATCGCGCATGACTAGAAATCATGTGGACTCCGCCCGCGCAGGTTCGAATCCTGCCGTTGACGTTGTTGTTTTGCTTTGAGTTTTATCAATATCTTTATGAAAAAAATTCGTGCAGTCGCTGAGGTTTGTCATAACTAACACAAACATCCATTTGATTTGAAAACTCAATAGATTAATCCTTGATGTAACAATATAATAACACTTTTATTATGCAACATTCTTACACAAGTTAATCATAAAATCCCTAACCAATTCCCTTTTTAGAAATAAAAACTATAGGAATTCATCCCTAATGTTAAATATCGTTACCATATTCAAAGTTTATTTATAAAGACTTTTATGCATTTTTTATAAACAAAATTATTACTCATTTTCAATTTTTGTGCTCTTCTTCTTTTATACTATCCTTTTCTTTCTCCTTTTGTTCACACCATCCTACCTTTCTTCTCTCCAATTGCTCTTTTATTTATCCTAGCAAAAAAAATCTTTTATTTTATTTTCTCGTTATTTCAAACTTATCTTTAATTTTTTATTATTCTCCACATTCATTTTCATCTCTTTTTACTTTTCTCACCTACTAATTGCAACTAGCCTACTGCATAATATTTTGTTGTCTTTCATTGTAAAAACTATCTTCCCAACTTCGAACCTACAATTTAATAAAAAGCCAAAACATCATTCCACCTACCAAAACATAAAATATATCACCTGCATGTATACTTATTGAGACTTTTTTTTCTCACCGCAATACAATTCTTGATCGGAAAATTTTGATTTTCTAATTGTGTTGTGCATATATAATTGTTTGAACGTGTTTTGTTAACTTTGGAATTAGGTTTGTGAGCTTTGTGGAACTTTATAAGGGGGAACAAAAGCTAAAAGGTAGACTTAGGGACTTCATAGATAATTTCCCTTCTTTAAAATTAAAAAAGGAAATAAATACAAATTATATTATGAGGAAGTTCTAATCCAAAATATGGATTATGGAAGGAAAAAAGACAAAAAAAAAAAAAGAACTGCCCAAAACCAAAAACAGCACATTACTGGAGTGGGCTTTGTGCACACACACAGCTCCTCCCGCTCTCTCTCTCTATTCGAAATCCATTCCTCTCTCTCTCCCTCTCTCTCTCTTCTTCGTCGTCTTCTTCTTCATTTGACCAAACAAAAATGAAAAATGCCTAATCTGGAGGATCCACTCCACCAATGCAACGGACTCTCTCACTTCCCCCAAACCCTGGCTTCTCTCCCTAACCCTCCTTCTGATCCCCGCGACCTCCGCTCCTCCCTCCATTCCCTCATCTCACTGGTACTACCTCCTCTCTCTTTCTTTCAGGCCATTTCCGGTCTCTAAATTGTTTACCCTCTCATCGTCATTTCTCTCTCTCTTTTTTGCAGCCCGTACGGGATCCCGATAAGCTAATGGAGCAGGCTAAGAGCATTCTGGAAGAACCTAGGTCGAATGTTCCAAACGACACCGTAATGGCGAACGATGAAGCGTCTCAAGATGAGAACGGAGTTGTTGCTGAGAAGGTTCTGGAAGAACGTCCTCGCCGGAAACGAAGGCCTGGATTAGACCGTAAGCGAAGTAAGTTTTCTTTGCAGCCGAATTTAAGGTGACGCTTGTTATTGGATTAACAAATTGACTAGGTTTTAAAGTTTGATTCTATTATTGATTAATTTTTTGTTGTTGCTATTATCAGTTTATCCGCAGTTAATTTGGAACTGACATTGGACATTGACAAGCTAAAAGAGCCTGAGGAGTTCTTTAAGGCATTCGAGAGGCTCAGAAGTAAATTTTTCTTTTTTGTTGTTTAATGTATTTGTGTTGTGTTTGAATTGAGCTGTTTGTTTTATGTTAAGAATGAATTAAGCCGGGCTTTATGTTGCTGATAATTGTTGTAGATGCTACGAAAGAAATAGCGAAGCAAACTGGCCATTATCATCCGGAGTTGGACCCAAATCAAGCAGCTCTGAAGAGGTCCCGTCGGCAAGGCATTCCAGGGTATGGTGAATTCTTTAGTTGATTTATGATTGTTTTGTGTGACTAGTCAGTCACTACAGTTGCATTGCAATTTTAATGTTGATCCTGCTTTTGGATGTGAAAGTGTTCTCTGATTTTGTAATGGAGATTGAACTGATGGTTCTTGTTGAACTTTGGTTAATGCATTCGCTCAACAAAAAGGTATTTTCTACATTGCAGGAGAAGTAGGAACGTTAAATATAAACATCTGTATCCAATGTTATCATCCCAAGAATTTTCTAAAGAGGGCTATTGTTGATCCATCACAGAAAACTCAACCAGATAAGCAAATTCAGGAACAAGCAGCCAATTCTGATGATGCTGTACTTGAGGAGATGGAAACTGAAAATGTTGCATCACAACAAATTGAAAAAGATAATGATACACACGAGGAAATGGAAGTAGAAGGTAAGTTGTAGCTAATTTAGGAATAAGATTCATGTAATGTAAATTGACATAGTTTCTCTAGCTGTTGTTTGGACACATGGTTACTCCTATTCAAAATTTTGCTGTATTTGTCCTCTCAAAATTTCCTGTCCTTATGTGAATGAGTAACCATTCAAATGTAGGTTCAGTGATTAGGCTGAGAATGGGACTGGTAAACTGCTGGAAGAATTGCTTTCTCATGATTATGGAGAACTGGATGGGGATGGAGCTACTACTTTATTGCAAGATCGGTTGCAGATCAAACCTTTTGCCATAGAGAAATTAAACCTCCCTGAAATGCAAGAGATTCAAAGGATTGATATGGTTTCCGCAGGAAAGAGCTTGCAAAAGCCTAGGAATGTATTGTCCGACATACACAATTTGTTAAAAGTGACAAGGAGTAAAACACCTATGAAGCAACAAAAACTACAACATTCTGCTTCCAGCCTTGGTTCTCCTACTCCGCCAAAAAGTCCTTTTGTTTCCTTGTCATTGTTGAAGAAACGCATATTGCAGTCAAGTTCACAAATTGATCCATTTTCAGCTGTTGATATAGATGAGCCAATCCTTACAAATGCTTCTTCTTCAATCGAAATGGAAAAGAACACTTCTGGCAAGTCGAAGTGTCTTGTAATTGAAGATGATCATAATGCAGCCTGTAATTCAAGTTCTCCTAGTCCGACAGCTGGAAATATTACAAATACATCTGATAAATCTGAGAATCATAATGTGACTAATCTTGGTTCTGGAAATGAAGTTTCCCCTTCTGATTCCTGTGCTGGGTTGGAGGAAGACAATCCTGGTCAGAGTCACAAGGAAGAAAATCTTCAGAATAATGGACCAAGTAAATCGGTGGACATGGTGAGGGTTCCTCTTTCTTGTTATCTTATTATTGAGAATGTCTTAATCCTGAATGTATCATACTCATTCTTTTAGCATTTCAGTTTGATGATGTGCTTCATGAAATTGCGCCTTCTCCTCAGCCCCATGCAGACATGGATGATTCAGCATTGGAAAAGTTGGATGAGATTTCAAATCCTTGTGGTATTATGATCTTGTTTCTTTATTTAGACATAAAATCAGAATGCAATGGCTATAATGATTTGTTGTAAATAGAATTTTACGTTTTTGAGCTAGGAGCTTACATTATGACATTCTTTTTTTGTTCTTCCTGATAGATAAATTAAGAGATGCAGCAATTGAAAACCATGTAGTGAATGGACGCCCTGAAAATCAAGTTGATGCTTCAGAAGAAATCCAAGATGCTGCTTTGGAACAGCCCAATGAGGTCAATATTTGTTCATCTTTGATCTTTTTTTTTTATCTTCTTCTCTTAATGTGATAAATAGTGTCTGAGCTTTTTTTTTTTTTGTTTCTTCTCTTCAATTTTTATTTGCAATATTGCTTTAATATAGGATTTTGAGATTATAGGGGCACATTTTGACAAAAAAAAGTCAATAGACACAAACTTGTTACTTAACTACCGCCATAGATACTCTTCAAAAAAAAAACCCTACCGCCATAGATAACTTTGTTGTTTGGTAGCTGAATTGCATACAGTGGGATACCCTAGCCAATGATAAAAAAAAAAGAATTGCGTACAGTGGTTAAACCCTAGCCACTGGAGTCTTTGTTGTGCGTGTTACTCCATCTACTAGTAGGATGTGGCAATAGTTTTCAACATGGCAAAGTATCATTGGGATTCAATTTGGTCATTAGTAGTGGGATTCATCATCACCTCCTTACTTGGTAGTTTATTTGATGTAATATTTCAAAATCTACTTAAGGCAAACGTTCTGACATTAAAGTTGTATGGCTCCTATTTGTGGTTCTGTGCTTCACTTGTTGGGAAGACATGGCCCTGTTTTGGAAAGAAGAGTTAATGATTAGACATGTAGCTCAGATTTCTGACATACGAAGATGGGATTGTCAATGATGGATTATATTTATATATATTTATACGGATTGTGCTCTTTTAGGTGGTTTTCCATGAATCATTTTACTGTTCTTCTCTCCCTTTTCTGAGAAAAAAGAAAGTAACTTAATGGAAAATAACAAGAACCAAGTGTGCTGCCTTAATGCTGGCTAAATATTCTTATGTTTTGTTTTGAAACACTTGAGCTATGTGATATTTATTGTCATTGCCTTTCTGTTCAGAAGAATGAAGAATCTTCTGTTGCATCGATTCATGAGCAAACCAAAGCAAAACCACATGCAAGCAGAAAACGCAAAGGCAAGGTGCTTGACAAGAGACAAAGTCTTGCAGGTACTTACTGTTTGTTACACACTGTACTTCGTGGCATGTTTGCTTTTGCGCATCCATGTGCACATATTTTTAGAATTATTACATTGTATCAGTTTGATATTTGTTATTTTCGCAGCTGCTGGTACTTCATGGGATGCTGGTTTGAGAAGAAGCACCCGGGTCAAATCAAGACCTCTGGAGTACTGGAGAGGAGAGAAGTTTTTGTATGGACGAGTTCATTCAAGTGAGTATTTTCTTCGACGGATTTTCCAATGCAATAAATTGATTATTTTCATGACAACCATCTAGCTGTTTTGTAATTTTTTCTCTAGCCCGTTAACAGATCTCAACAGATAGACCCTTTCATTCAGTTTCATTGAAATATAAAGATTATAAAAAAAGTTTCCACTACAGTATTTTGAATGGGTTTCGAATGATATTTGCATTTGTCTGAGAGTTTCAAATGAACCCTTGCACATTAAGCCTTTAAGGCTGTGAAATTATCCCCAAGTCCCATTGCGCCATGGTTGTAAACATTCTGCTGTGATAAAGATTAAACTCCTTAACCCATGGTAGGTAATATAAAATTTTTTCCAGATCTCAGCTGTGTCGAAGAACAATAATAGATAATGTGCTGCAATTTCAGCACATTCATTTCGAGATTTGTGCAAATCCATTGTGGTTGTTCCTTGGTACATGCGGACCTTATTTGATCTGTTTTGCAGGTTTGCCAACTATTATTGGCATCAAGTGTGAGTCTCCTGGAGATGTTAAAGGAAAGGGTGTTATGAAGGTGAAGTCTTTTGTCTCTGACGAGTACAAGGATCTGATCGAACTAGCTGCTCTGTGATCTAATGTTTCATGTACCGATTGCAAGTCTTCTAAGCATTTCTCAATGCTATAGTCTCAGTTATCGTACACTCTCTCTTTCGCCAAAATTTAATGTTCATCTGGATTTATGATGTGGATGTAGAAGGTACAGTTGATATTCCTACACATCTAATCTTGTCAATTATTGTCCATACAAGTTGTCGATGTTTTGCAGTATAAACTATGATTTGCTCTTAATGTGTTTATTGAAGCTCTCCTAGCTTCTCAAGTTAGTTATAATATCGCTGACCTGATTATTTTTTTTAATAAGGATCTCAATTTTCATATGTTACAATTCAATTTTGCATTAGCCAACTCCATCATCATTACCACCATTGGCACCAATCACCATTGCAGCAGACAAGTGTGACCACCATTTTTCCATGAAATTAGAATGAATGAAAACTGGCATTAAGAGTTTCTGAAACAACTAAACATTACACAATTACGATACTTGAGACTAACTCAAGTAGTTGGGTGTGGATTGTAGACCTTGAGATTCAGCGTTACAATTCTAGTTGTAATAAAAATTACGATTACAGAACACGCAATGATTCGCGGCACTTTTCGTCAAAATAAGCAGACAATGTGCTTCAAAAACAGACCATACATGGTTGATTAAAAAAGGAACAAACATGCGTGTTTCAAAAAGAATCAAACAACGATTCCAGCTTGTACAATATACTTACTTGCAACATGTGCTTCTTGAAAAAGAGAATATGGAGGGGGTCCCAGCAATCCAACCGTAAAGTAGCGATAGAATGACAGGCCAGCTTATAGAGATGGGAAACAACACATTTACACTAAAAATCAATGTTTTCTTAAAAAATAATATTTAAATTTAAAAGTATTAAAAATATCACCTTATATTTACCGCATATCAAAAATATCATTTTTTTATAAACGCCTGATGTATTGCATTTTTTGTTATAAATTGACTTTTTTCGTTATAAATTGATTTTTCGCGAGAAATTGAATTTTTTTTGGGAAAAATTATTTTTAATCCAGATTATATTTTTGGATTCACAATGTTTCATAATAGAGTACACAATTCATATTTTTAAAAAAAGTGTAAATAATTTTTTAAATAATTTTTTTAGAAATTTTAAACGAAAATTTTCTTCAAAAAATATTTTTTTCCAGGTCGATTTTGACATTCACAATGATTCACAAAATAGTGTATATTATTGTGAACCATTTTAAATGGTTCACAACGATTCACAATGATTCACAAAAAAATACACAATTCATATTTTTAAAAAAATGTAAATAATTTTTTAATTATTTTTTTAGTAATTTTAAATGAATTTTTTCTTCAAAAACTATTTTTTTTCCAGTCGATTTTGACGTTCACAATGATTCACAAAAATAGTGTACATTATATTGTACATTATTGTGAACTATTGTGAACCATTTTAAAATGGTTCAGCAGTTCAAACTTTTTAATTCTAAATAATTTTTTTTAATTCTGGCGTTCACAATGGTTCACAAAATAGTATACATTATATTGTATATTATTGTGCATCATTATGAATGATTTTAAACTGTTTACAATGGTTCTCAATAGTAAAAAAAACTTAAAAAACTAAAAAACCTAATAGAATGGACATTTTCGTAAATAAATTAAAATGGCAGCTGCTAGGGTTTTGCAACCCTAGCATCGCCACCAAATAGTAGCCACCACCGGCCTCTCTCGTCCCCGCCAATAGTCATTCCTCCCGTTCGATCCACAACGAAGCCTCTAGTCGCCCGTCGCGACGAGACTATCGGTGAGGGGAGAAGAGCAGATCACGCCGACAACGAGATAACACGGTGATGACGGCGACTAAAAGGACTAGGCGATGGCGACGAGAAGGACCAGACGACGGGCTAGAAGCGGAGGCCTAGGTTTCTACGACGAACAAAACAACGAACAAAGGAAGGAGGATGGCTAGAAGCAATCGAATGAGGTGGAGGAAGGAGGAGGAGCGACTGAAAACCCTAACAACAGCAGCAGACGAAGGCGGAGGAGCGATGGAGAAGAGAGAGAGAGACGAGAAAAACAGGAGGAGAAAGGAGGAGCGGCGGCGGCGACGCTAGGTGGAGGAGAGCTTCGAGACAGAAGTGTGGGAGAGAAGAGAGAAAACGAGGAGAGAGAAAGAGAAACAAGAGAAATTGAAGAGAGAGAAAATTTTGAAAAAAAATAAAAATAGAATTTATATGAACATTAATATGCTATTTTTAAAATATAGTTTAAAAAAATAACATTCTTAAAAACTAAATATAAAACCTGCTATTTTTGTAGAACTAAAACATGAGTGGGCATCTTTAAAAATTATGGTAAAAAAACTGATATTTTGTGTAATTAGCACTATAGAAATTAGGTCGCAATCGTCGGAATATTTGTGTTGGCTTTAGCTTCCACGAGTTATTGAACTGGCCCAACAAGTTTCAAAAACAAGTCAGGTACTTCAGAACTTAATTATCGCAGAAAGCAGATGTAAACTGTCGACGGCGCATCCAATAAAGTTACAGGCTTCCGGCTAAAGAGTTGTGATCGGACTCTCCAAATTTGACCATAAGAAGTTCCGAATTAGTCGTTCTTGTCCGATTAAATATTGGTATGTCTCAAAAAAGTTTCCCCTACCCACATAAACTTATGTGTTAGTTTAAGGAAACATTAGTGGTACAAAGAAAAAGGGAAACATTAGTGGTTCCGTTGGGATTTTAGGAGGTGGTCAAAGTTGAGGGGACATAAGAAACTTCAATGGAACCCAGAAAAAGCTTCCTCCTGACTTAAAAAAAAAATACTGATTTAGATAATTTGAGCGAATGAATTGGTTAACCCATTTTTATAATTAGCAAAATGGCTAAAGTCTGACAAATATTTTTACAAATGAATAACTTGTTGCAATACTACAAATTCAGCTTGGCAAAAAGATATTTCCAGTGAGAATTCCATTTTTTTAACACTATTGTGACCTGTAAAGAGGATGGACCGCAATTATGGAGTTCTTTTAACAATATTATTGTCGTAGAAAATGGTTCATTGACTAGCTTCTTGAGTACTTTTGCTTCCAAAAACTATTTAAAGTCAAATTTGTGCATTTATTTCAAATTCTCATGTTGGAAAATTATA
>CAODLS010097742.1:0-15528 GCA_948243855.1 Flueggea neowawraea | reverse complement strand
TTTCTCTCTCGCCTGAATTTAACCTTTCAAATCTCTCAGGCCTAAATTCATCAGGGTTTTCCCAAATTTTGGGATCTCTGTGAATGGCCCAAGCATTTACCATCAACATTGTTTGTTTTGGTATGGAAAATCCGCCAATTGTGCATGGGTCAGATGAACAATGAGGTAGTAGAACTGGTGCCGGTGGGAATAGTCGAAGTGTCTCATCTATTACATGCCTCAGGTAAGGTAGCTTCGCAAGATCAGAGTCATTTAACACCCGGTCGTGTCCTACTTGGCTGTCAATCTCTGACTTTACCTTTTGAAGTTCTTCTGGATGATTTAAGAGTAGTGTCATTGCCCATTCTAATGTAATTGATGATGTTTCTGTTCCGGCGATCAGCATCATCTAAAACCAGGGGATAAAACAAAGGGGAAAGAGTGAGACGTCTTCTTGTAGCCTGAATAGTAATGTAAAGAAGAAAAATATTGTACTCAAACAAACAAACCCAAGTTGGATTTCTCAACTCTGGAATTAATTGAAGTGTTGAATTAGTTTGTCAATGTAATCTTTGACGCACCGTTAAAAGGCGTTCTATATGAAGAATGGTAGACACACAGCTATTGCACAAGTATCTGTGCTTCTAGAAACAAGTGATTGCAAGGGTAAAATGTCTCACTCAATTTAGTCAATTATCTTATGCAATGCTTTTTTTTAAATCTTTCATATAATGAATTCACGATTGACTATATTTCAATTTTTCTAGTTATTAAAATGCAATCCTTTCAAAATTCAATTAACTTTGGACACGATACTTCTAGACACTAGTAGAAAATTCTAATTTTTAAACTCTTGATGCTCATTTGTGAAGCATTACCAATGGTACTATATATTTTAAAAAGTAATTTTAATATAAATAAAAAGCATATTTAACCACAAAAATCAAATATTTAAATTGTCTTCAATGCTATTTTGTAAGTTAACATCTTTGTTTTGTTAATTCTCATAAATATAATTCTTAGTCTTTTTTCTACTTTCATTTTGTTTTTCCTTATTTCTCATAATATTTTCAATCAATAAAAATATAATTTTATTAATAACAACTAAAATAAGGAGTGAATATAACTCATTAGAAATAAATAGCGCAAGTCACTCTTTATTCTACTTTTAAAAATAGAGAACAAAATAAAGAGTGAGTTTGAAATGAAATTTAAAGGATTACTCTCTATTATAAAAAGAATTATTAATTTAAAAAGAAAATTGGAGATTCTTTAAGATTAAATTAGATTTCTATTAAGCAACACTGTATCAAAAATAATATGAAGAGTTAATGTGGAGGGAGTAAATTTATTAACAGAATATTAATATTAGTTTTTTTAATCCCTAAATTCTTTTTGGATAATTTTTTTAAAGTTAACATATTAACTACTGAATTAACAGTTTATTAGTAATAATAATATTAATTTTTTATACAAATATTACTTTAAACCGGCGTAAGAGCAAACCTTCTGTGGATGTACCAAGCCATGATTTTTAACTACAACGATTAGCACCCAACTAATGTGGTTGAGTAATGACTAATGACCAACAAGTCTTACAGCAAACATCAACAGCTTTGGTACGTAACCCGACGGCAGTCAACAAGGACCCAATAATTGAGACTCAACTATTATTAAATGACAATTTATGATAAACGGTACTGAACTATTCACGACAAACAACAACCACAATTTATAGTCAAAAAAATCTATCAAAAAAAAACTATAGTCAAATATCTATCCAATATGTATTGATATTTTTTATAAATTATTGTGTTTGATATTATTAAAAATTAAATTTATGATCCTTTAATTCATTAAAAGAGTTTAAATACCAAAGAAGTATTTATTGATTTAAAAAAAAAACTAAGTGAAAATCTATATGATAACATAAAAAAGCTTAAACTTGATGAAGCAATTTCTTATAAATAACGGCTAATGGCTTGATATATATCAGCAAAATTGTTCTTATTTTAATATAATTCTAAAAAAATATTTGTGTAACTGAATGTCGAGTCATCTTTATTTTTATTTTATTATTTTTATTTGGGAAATAAAGAACGAATTTTTGTCCTTACCAGTATGAAACTTTTGACAACTTCATCAGTAATAAACTCAGGTTGTGATTCTTGAAACGACAGCAGAGTTTCAGCCACCGAACACTTCTGATCATCCCCAGTGATCTCCGAAGATATGCCGCTATTTCTCTGGGATCGAATCTGATCAACTAACTTCTGCAAGAACTCATCTCTCATGCTATGCAACTTTACCATACTCTTCTCTATCCCTTTGTAACCAATCATCCTTAAAATTGGGATAAAATCACACATGTTTGTAATGAAGGCCGGGAAAAACCTATCCTTAAATTCCTGAAACTTTTGCTTCTCAACGTTTGTCTCAGCAACATCCTCATCAAAATAACGACGCCCAGAAACCACTTTCATAATAACATTAATTATCAAAACTGAAATTAAAAACTTCAAATCTATCTTCTTCATGCCGCCGCCACCACCACTGGAAGCGTTAAACAGTCTGCGAAGAAGGCACCGGACTTCATCTTCGCGAACATGAGAATATTTTTGGAGGCTTTTGGAAGAGAAAATTTCTACTACAGACAGGCGGCGTAGGCTTCGCCAATGAGGACCATAAGGTGCCCAAACAAAGCTGTTGTAGTTATAGGTGAAGTGTTCACTAGCCATGGTCTTGGGCCGATTCGCGAAAATGATGTCGTTGTTCTTTGTTAAGCATTCTTCAGCTGCAGATACTGAAGACACGACAAGGGTAGGTCGACAACCGAATTTCAGATATAGGATTGGACCGTATTTTGATGAGAGGGTTTGAAGTGAGTGGTGAAGTGGTGGTTTAAGAAGGTGTAAGTGGCCTATAATGGGAAGAGCAAAAGGACTAGGAGGTAGATTTTTTCTTTTGTGTTGGAATAATCGGTGGATGGTTAGTAGGAGAACGAAGAGGATTGCAAAATTGTAATACACGCTATCCATTCTAGAGTATAGAATCAAAGAAGAGAAGGAAGATTGACGATGTCTCTTATCCTTTTATTGTTAGCGTCGGTCAATATTGGTTGGGTCCCATGTCTTGTATGCTTCAGTAGAAGAAACTGGGAAAATACTACGGGAGTAAGAATTGAACTACCATTGGGTTCAACTTGGTATACTTGGGCTTCTGGGTCAGGACTCTTGATATTATTAATTCATGGATTTTACAATCTGTTTCTTAGGTACTCAGTTATTCAAGAGTTCTCTTGGGTTTTTTTAGGGGTGAATAAAAAATTGATCGAACCGAACTATTTAAACCGAAACGATAATAAAAACGAAGTTAACTAGGTGAATGTCGATGATAAATTACAAAAACCGAAAGGTTCGGTTTGGTTGCAGTTTTATTTGTTCAAAAATCGAATCGAACCGAACCAAACCAACTTAATCTTTTTTATTCCATTATGTTAGTTTTTACATATACATATGTTCAAAACTTACACAAAACCGACCAAACTAAACTTAAAATAAACTAATCAAATCATTTATCAACTTTAATTTTACTTATATTTTAAACCAATTAAACTTACCAAAGAGAGCCAAACCAAAAATCATTCGAACTGAACCATAAGTTAAAATCAACGGTTTAACTACAAATGATCAAAGAGTAAAACCAAATCGTTTGGTCAATTAACGATTTGTCTACAAAATCAAACTGTGAGTACCCCCTAGGGTTTTTTATTTTTTATCTCAATAAGAACCAACTGTTGTAATTTATCGACAAGATTTTTCCCGACCCACTTCTTTGTGGAGTTTGGATGAATAATATTTTATAACTTACAAAAAAGGAATTGTATCATTGGTTGTTATACTATTATTGTTGCTGCTGCTGCTTCTACTGATGTTGATGTGACATCTAGGCTAGACCAATAATTCGGCCCATCAAGTGACAGAGGGACTTAATTACGCGGTTTCGTACAAAAATTTTCCCACTTTGTAAAGGACCAATTACAAAAACGTACCCATTTAAAAAATTAATTATAAAGATCCATTGATTTTTTCTCATATGACGTTGTTTTCTTTCTCACCTGATACATAAGTCTCTGATTTCCTTAAGACATAAATTCCTTTGTTTATTTTAATTCCTGTTATTTTTATTTTTTTCCAGTTTAATCATTTTCAACTTTTATTTAGTGTATTTTTTTCAATTAAAATATAAATTTACAATAATTTTTTTAATTTTTTAAATTACTTTTTTTCAACTTAAATATCAACTTAATATTAACTTGAGATAAACATTTCTTCATTTTAGTCCTTTTCAACTTTTTTTGTTACTTTTTTTTTTCTATCTTTAATATCAACTTAAAATAAACTTTTTAAAAAAATGAATAACAATGACTCTAAATATCAACTTAAAATAGACCTTAAATAATCTTTAACACTTAAATCAATTATGTATAAACTCTTTTAAACCTTTTTTAAATTTTGAAAAAACGAAAATGAATTTTTAAAATGCCTAATCATTTAGAAACTAAAAAACAACCAAAGGTAAACTTCATATAAACCTTCAAAAACAACCAAAATTATACTTCAATATTTTTATAAAAAAATTCAAATAAATACAAATAGGGACTGGTTTTAAATTTTAAACCAATTTGTAAACTCTTAAAATATATTTTTAAAATTAGGGACTAAAATGTTAAACACAAAAACAAGAGCAGCTAGGGTTTCATGCCGCATAGCAAGCTGTCGCCACCTCTAGAACTCTGTCGGACCGAAATGCCACTCTAAGCCAGATTCGGCCAATAAGGAACATGACGAAAGCAACATATGCGAGGAGGTGGCGGAGAACTCTAGAACCGACGCGGAGAAGAAAGGTGCAGGGAAGAAAGGAGTGATGAAGAACTCCATATCTCGACAGATAACTCCAGATCCGTGGTGGAGAAAGAGAGATTGATGTCGTGGAAGAGAGAGTGAGGTGGGGCAAAGGTCGTCAAGAGAAAAAAAAAAGAAAAATGAGAGAGAATGAGAGAGTGGTAGACGAGAGAGGAAGGCGAACATGTGAGGATAGAGAGGAGGTTGAGAAGAGAGAGGAGAGAATGGCGGTCGAGAGTAGAGAGACGAATGAGAAAGGAGAGAGAAACAAATGAGAAGAGAGAGGAGGGAGTGCGGAGAGAACCAAGAGAGAGGAAAAGGAGAGAGAAAAGATAGTGGTTGAATGAGACAAAAATCAAAAAATATGGGACTAAATACAAGTTTAATTCATATACACTAAGAAAAAACGACGCATAAGTGTAAAAATTGGGCTGAAAATTAAGAAAAAAAAGTCCTACTGCAGTTAATTTGTAATTAAGAAGCCAATTTTTAGTTGAGAGGGTAATTATCTCCTTTGTAAATCTATCAATCCTTTTTTTTTTGCAATCAGATGAAGTTTTTCATTTTCATATCGCGAAAATAATTTGGAATTTGTATATTAACTAAGAATATGCATTTAAATTCATCTGCTCTATCTGAAAGTTCATTTTTAGTTCATATTTTTGTCTTAAGAAAAAATTTCTCGAACCCTGACCTTCTCATCCTCTTCTTCATCCTTCACCTCTTCCTTTCTTTCTTTACCACTAAAGCATTGTCCGTTAGTTCTCCTCCCTCTGGATCATCACTTCTCTTCTTTGATCTCATCTTCTTTCTTCATTGCTTCTCCTTTGAGTCATGCTTCTCCTCCCCGCCACGCTTCTCTGCCATCATCCTCATCCCTTCTCTGTCGTTATCCTTGTTTCTTCGACGATGTTGTCATTCTCCTTTGTTGACATTGAGCGGCATTAAGAGGAGATCACACAATTCACTGATGTTGAGCGGCATAGAACATATGTCGTTCATGGCGTCACCACCACCCTGCCGATGTTAGTGTTCGTGTATTTCGTGACACGTTGTCTATGTTGAGTGTTGTTGTTGCTGCCACAAGTGCACTGTGAGTAGTAGCTGGTGTGTCAATAGGTGGGCAAAGGGTTTTAAGTGGTTTTCGGTCATATGAATAGCCTAATCTGTTTAGGTGATTGGTAATGATGTTGTTCATTTTCCTCATGTTTTCAGTGCTTATTTGCATTGATTTTCGTGCTATATGTTGTTTATTTTCTATGTTTTTATGTGGTTTTATATTTTGTAGGTCTAGACAGTGGCGGATCCAGAAATTCCTGAGCGTGGAGGCGAATTTCGTTTACTTTGGGCGTGTGAGGTCTATGTGCCCTACAGTGCGGGCGCGTGCATTTCACGCTCCAAGACTGAAAAATTTCACAAAGTATTGGATACCAGTTAACTAATAGTTGAATGTAACTTAAATACTACTTGAATGCTAAAGTAAAATTACATGAAAATTAAATCATTCAATTTCCAATTACAAGAGGTCCATCTCAGGTTCAGTAGCAGCAAAAACAAATCAACACAGTGAATGATTTGCACCAACATATAAAACACCATAATAGGTGCCAAATTGAAAGCAGTATAATAGCTTCAATCAGCAAATAAGAACCATAATAGGTGCAGTAAAATCATTAATGTTGTACAACAAGAAGATTAGCTTCAGGTAAACCTATCGCAACAGCTCGAATAGGCAAAGGTAAGTGAATAAACTCATGAACCATACCATGCCAAAGCGAAGAGAGTAAATCTGTTACCAAAAATTGGTCTAGACCTTTCTACAAACACATGGTGTGTGCCTTCTCAAAAGAAGAATAAAAAACTATATGGCTCACAAACATAATCTTAGATCAATGTCCAAGGAGCAACTCTAGTAGCAAATATGGGATAAGTTAACTAGAATCAAACAAGTGCAACATGAATCTCAAGTATCATCAAGTGTTAACTAGAATCAAACAAGTGCACCATGAATCAAACATTAACTAGAATCAAACAAGCATCATGAATCTCAAGTATCATCATCCGATGAAAAAAGAGCAGAAGATTCGTAAGAATATGTTGAACGCCACACCAAGCATCAGAGAATGAAATTATACAAAATATTCATCAAGTATCAAAGCATGAAATCATATGTAAACAAATGCACAACAACTCAATTCAATTCAACAACAAAACCAGGGCATCCTTTAGTTTGTATAAGTATAGCTCAAGCTACTCAACTCAACAATCCAATTCCAATTAAACTGAATCTAACCTATTAAACTAACAATCAAAAAACCCTAAATTAGTTGACATAACAAAAAAAAATAAATTAGTTGATTCTTACCGAAAGGCAGAAGACGACGTCAGAGTTGGACGACGGCTAGAAGAAGGCTACTAACGGCGGTGGGCACTGGGCGGTGGCGAGTTGCAAAGCAGTGAGGGAGACGGGACTGAGTGGAGTGGAGCAGAGCCGAGAGTGAGAAGTGGAGTGAGATTTGAGAAAGAAAGGGGATGCATTTTGTTATGTTATGCGTTTTTTTTCACCTTTTTAAGAAACCAAGACGAAAAAACGTCGTTTTCCCCTTTTTTAAAAAAAAATACCGTCATTTTGAAGCATCCTCCTTTCTTCCTTAGGGTTTCCAACTATTCAAATAGCAGAGCAAACCAGGGGGTGGCGGCCATGAAGGGATAGTGGGGCAGAGACGGGGGATAAAAAGGTACCCCCGATCGTCGGTGGGGTTAACTGGGGTACCTGGAGCCGCCACTGGGTCTAGGTGATGAGTTGATGAAAATGGAGCAAAGTTGACAGATTTTGGAAGAAAGCAATTTGGACTTGGGAACTGAAGCTGATTTCAACACATGTTGAGGGATGCCAAATCACTGGGTAGAATTTATAAAACAAGAGATAACGTGGCTAAGTAACGTGGCTAAGCAATTTGGACAGTTTATACCTTAATACTTCATTTTAATATATTTCCTTATGTTGTTGGTGGTCAAAATTGCTGACTTCGATTTTGATGATAATGATTGCAAAACATCCATGAAAGATGTGTTAAGTTGTAGACTTGTTGATATATTGATACAAAATGACTTGTACATGATACAAATCACTTTACTTGCTAATATCTTGATACAAAACAACTTGTACATGATACAAGACAGTTTGATCATATTCAAAAAATTATGGGTTTTCAGATGTAGCACAAGTCGCATTGCATATGGATGCAAGTCACGTTAACGAAGATCATTCAGAAAACAGAAGGATTCCAAATTATACAAAGCGACTTGTACATGATACAAGTCACATTATATAAATACAAAGCGACTTGTACAGGATACAAGTCACGTTATAACCTTTTGGATTGATTGCACAAGTATAAAAGTCACGTTGCAAAGAGTACAAGTCACGTTAGATAATGATCAGATGAGGACAAAGCCAAGACGCTCTTCGGGATTTGAATTTGAATATTCTCTGACACGCTGACATGGATAAAAGGTGAAATCTTGAACGTAATCGACAACGCACGTTGGTACAAGTTGCGTTGAGAATTTATTGGGTGAATTGCACATATTCTGAAACGAAGAACAACGCACGTTGAATAAGCCACAACTCACATTGTATATGATAGATGCACGTTGCATGATATACAATGCACATTGTACAAGGTAACATCATTTAAAACAGAATGTTTTATCTCTCATAATGGCTACTTTTATGGGCTTATTTGGTAACAAGATAGTAGCATATAGCATGTTGTAAATTTTTTTTAATGACATGTAACTTCTTTGAGACTTTTTTTTTTGAAGATTTTGAGACATTCTAATACATGAAATGGTATTATTACCCTCCTTCTATTACTTTTTAATTACATAATTTTTTGAGAATGAATACAAATATTATTTTATTTTATTTCATATAAGATGAAAGAACTTACATTATCTCTTATTTTTATTATTTAAAAATACAAAAACTTATATATATTTAATGCTAAATTAACTTGATAATATTTTATTTAGCTAAACCAATTATAATACATGATTTGCCTAATTCGGGAAGGTGGAGTTCTATTTGGACATCCCATGCTTTGCACGAGTAAAATAGTGAAAATACTGCTCAAATTAGTGGCAGCATTGTATTTAGACGTCTTGGCAATTTGTGCAGATATTGGATGACTCAGCTTTCAGCCATTTGTCGCACTCTACGACTCGAAAATCTTCAGAAACATCATTTAAGTTGTTTTAAACTCAGAGTCTTTAAAATTATTGTGTCAGACGTTTATTTAATATTTTTATTATTATTTTATTAAAATTTTTAATTTCTAATTTTTTAGTTTTTTCATTTATAATTTAGATATTATTTTAAAAATTTTACAAAATGTCTATTCAATTTTTTATTAAATATAATTTAATTTTAATTTTTTAATTTTTATCTAATATTTCATTTAATACTTTTTATTTAAAATTTATTAAAATAAAAAACATTCATTCAAATAAAAAAATTTCATTAAAATTAAAAATATATTAAAATAAAAAATAGATTAAAATAAAGTTCATAATTTTTATTTGAATAAATACTTCAACATCATTTCAAATAGATTACTTGAAATTATCTCAAATTTTTTGTCTTTCTCGTCATCAGAAGATGAGAAAATATTTACAAGTGCAAATTCGTTCATTATTTTTTTGTTGTTTGAAAAATAATCGAAAAAATCGTTGGGATCTATTGAGAAAATATTTGGAGAGAAATTTTAAGAGTTGAGAGAGTTTGGGAGAAAGAAATAAGTGTTTGAAGTGAAAAAATAATAGAAAAAATATGTTTAGGGTGATATTTATAGGAAAATGGGTAAAACTAGTCGTTAAGGACCAAAAAAATATTTTTTGACCCCAACAGTACTCTAACAGTAATATTATCTTTGGAGTAAATCTGATCGTTAGATTAATCAGATCCAACGGTCAAATTATATTATTTTAAAAAAATATATATAGACCAATGAACCACACATCTTACAATTAACTCATTCTCCTACAAAAAGATTGGATAACGGATCGGGACACAGTAACTCATTCCTGTCTACCGGACTAGGAACGGTAGCAGTTACGGAGAGCCTTATATATTTCATTTCGATTTTTCAATTGTTGCAGCTCATTTCATCACCTGTCCTCGGCCTTTCTCCATCACATCAAATCATCAATTGTTGTATGGGGCCACTGAAAATAGAGTTAACAATTTCAAGAACATAGAACTCTGTTCCTTTCTGATGGGACAATTTTATGATTTTTGATTTGGGATATTTATATTTTTACAAAAAAATAAAAAATTACAAAAACGTGCCATCAATGTTTTTACACACGTATGCCCATTGAAGTTAAGATTTATAAAATAAACGCTTCCAAAAATCAAATTTACAAAAAATTAACTTTTGAACATTTGAATTTACCACAGTAGTCTTCATTTTATTTTTATTCCGTTTCCATTTAGTTTTCATTTAGTTTTAATTTCTTTTTAAGATATGGACTGATTTTCGTCCTGTTTTTATTCAGTTTTCATTCGGTATATATTTGGTTATCAAGTTATTTTTTACTCAATTTGCATTTGATTTTCTTTTTTTTTTCTTTTTTATATTGTTTTTACTCTTGCTCGTTTGGCATTTTTTGGGTTTTCAATTTGTTTTCTTTGTTTTTTAAGAAATGAACTCTCTCTTGTTTGGTTATATTTTTTACTTATACCTTGCATTTTTATTTGAAAATAAAATGAAACCAATTTTTTAAAAACATAAAAAAAATCAATATCTTTAACCAAATAAAAACTACAATAGAAAACCTAACAAAAACAGAACGAAAACCAAAATGGAAAGCCAAATAAAAAAGAATCAAAAACGAAAGAATAAAAAAAGTAGCAATAAAATGAAAAAAGCGAAAAAACTGCTCCCACATGTTAGTGAGTTTTTGTGAGATAAGACAATTCAATAGACTAAAACCTGGACCATCATATTTGTAAAATTTCGCACTGGACGCGTGTAAAAAATGGTGCCGTCTTGATGAAAAAAAGAACCCCAAATATTATTTTATATAAAACCAATTTAAGACTCGAAATTTGTGCGGAATACTATGAATTTTTTTATTTTCTTATAAATATTTAAAATTATAATAAAAAGTTTTTAAAATAAAAAAAAATAAAATTATATAAATATAATATCATATAACTATAAAAAAATCAAATTAAATTTTAGAAGGATTCTTTGTACACAATAATTTGAGTACAGTTTTGAGTAACTGCGTTCCTCATCACATTAAAAACTTTAACCTATACATGTTTTTAACTCTTGACACAACTTATATTTGTGGGTGAAAATAGGTTGTGATAGATATAATCTAACATGCGATATAGATTAACATTGATTTTTGTTGATTGTCATCACAAAAGAAACAATTAATAGGAACTGTCTCCGTTGGAATTTAAATGTAATCTAAAATCTGATGGAGTTAGAAACAATCGAGAAATGAACACTCAGCTACCTATATGACTACCGGTTATAATTTTTGCTTCAATCACATATTGTCCAAGCCGAGCTACAATTAACATTGTACTATTACAAAGCCCTGTAAATTGCACTATATTACAAAACAACATTATTGTTACACCTACCTTTTCTGTCAATTTGTGATTCGATAATTAATCGGATTCTTGCAAGTGCACAAGAATCGATTGTAGCAATAAAAACCTAAGGAATATTCATAGGGTATTGTCTCAACATGGAACATGTCTAATTGTGATCAAATAATAAAGTAAAAAACAAATAAAAGCATCAAATTGTTATTTTTTGGGGTTTTGTAAATAAAAGCAAGCAATAAATTAAATACAAGTTCTCAATAATAGGAGAATGTTAGGGCTTTCAAGATAAAACAAAGGATTTAGTTGCTAAATGAATGAAAATGTGCTTTAAGAAATAGGTAAGAGTGTTCTCACCACATGAATAACTCAAGGCCTCTGTTGAGATCATTCAAGTCGTACATACGCTTTCTAGGTAGGTCTTTTCGGCCTCACCTATCCAAACTATGCCATTAAGTTCATTGAGGAATTTCATCGAACACCTTGTAGGTACTAAGTATCTCTACTCTAACACGCAATAAGGTTTATACTAGTAAACTTACCCCAAATTTCATCTCTCAATTCATCACTTGGGTTTGTCACAAACAACATTGTGGTAGTTAAGCACATCTCCATTCATAACAAGTCATAAAATCATCACCAACAATATATCTAGCAATAAAGGCACCAATAACAATAAAAGCTCATAACCCAAAATAATCATCCATTAAAGCAACATCAATCCAAGGTCTTCATCTCTAATACCCTAACACAAAATCTAAGCTAACATATTTACAAAATAAGACATAAAGTAAGAAATATAAATCCTAAACATATTTCCAAAAAAAAAAAGATGAAAGAATAAAACTTATCTCAATAGTGATTAAAATGCCTCTTTCAGTTCTCTTCTCTCTCATTTTCAATGCTTTGGATCTTCCTTGAAGAATGGGTAAGAGAGAATAATTTTCTTTTTCTTGAATGTGTGTGTCCAATGATCCAAAAATTGTGTAAATGAGGTGTATTTATACTCCTTTTGGTCCCCTACAAACCCTAGAAACATTCTTCAAAAAATGTCTCCACTTGTTTAGTCTCTTTCTACCACACTTTTTCTCTCCCCAGGATAGCCACACCCTTCAGCCACAATCGTGGCTCATGACCGTGGTTCAGCCATGGCCTGGCATGCTACTGTTTGCTTGAAACTTGGTATCTGTGACCAGGACTGTGGTCCATGAGTGTGGTGTCGCCAAGGTTATGACCATAATCCAAGGTGTGGCAACACAAATCGCTCCCTTTGAGTTGATTTTTCTTCCACTTCTTTTCATTGTTTGGACTCCTTTGAAAACTCGTTTCTCATGCCTTTTTCATTATTTTTCATCCACATTCCATGCATTTTCATTCGCCATATGCAAAACACGAGAAATATATAAATTCAACAATAAATGCTCAATTGTATGATGAAAATGCTAGGAATCATTGCTTAATTATATATGAAGTTTTAGCATATGTCAGTAATCCCGAATTTATTTTTCATACCTTTTCATTAAGGAAAACAACTTCTACGGTGTTAGTGTGATTAGTCTGGTTATATACTGAAACTTTCTATAGTCTAATTACGCAAACCTTAATTCTCCAAGGCTCCTTTGCAGAAGTAACATCACTCACAAAATCGTATCATCTTACCATCTATTTTGGAATCAAATACAATTTAATAAAATTTGCACATGTCAAATACAATTTAATAAAACTACAATCTTATCGTATTGTCATAACCTGTGTTTCAAGTATAGTATTACGCTATTCAAAAACATGTAAAACATGAAAATCATTTTTTTGATTCAAAAACATGTAAACCATGAAAACCATTTGTAATATATCTAATATAAAGTCCAACAAACCAACTTATTTGCATAGCTCACGTGATAGGAGTAATATGCTATGCAGTTCCAGAGAATGAAAAACAAACAGTGAAAGTGCAATGCTTCAAATACATATTGCACATCTATAGATAGCACATAAGAGAGCCTAAATCATTTAATAACATTTTTGTAGGTAACATAAATATTTAGTATGTTCTATGCAAAGTGGAATGAAATTCATTACTTCTAATAAAAGAAAATTTGAAAAAATTGAAAATAATATTTTAACACTTGATAAATGCTTATAATTAATATAAATGTTAGCAGATTGACTATTAATTAATGACATGATAACATACTAAAGCAAATATGCTCTTGAAAAATGATGATGAGATTAATCAAAGTTAATATGCTATTAGAAAGCTAATATGCTCTTGAAAAAATAATGACAACATTAATTGGCTGAACCAATTATTTAATTAGAACACCTTATGCAATCAAAACTCAAAATATAACACAGTTCACGTTGAAAAAGAAGACAAATAATTATTAAGGACAAATTGAAAAAATATGGAAACTATTTACAAATTAACTGAAAATCTACATGCATGAACAATTACAATTACTCAAAACAGCAAGCAGAAGTGGAATAATCACTTTCAATGTACTGAAAATCTGGCTACAAACAAATACTTGTAACAGAAGACTCACGTAATATTAAACCATATTTTTCAATTGATACAATCATGTAGCCTTTAAACCAAATACTTATTTTAGTTGTTTTAGTATTGCCGATTGTGTTTGTTTTAATACTATGTCCAACGTAATTATTTACCAACGTAATATTAAACTAAATACTTATTTACTCAATTTACAACGTAATTATACTAATTGTTCCATAAAAATAGGTCACAATATTTTTTCACACGGATTAAGAACAATTAATTGATTTAGTTAAAAGCATTAACTTTGAAAAAAAATTTCTAATATACCCTCCACATTATCTCACCAATTTAAAACTTTTATGTAATGTATACTTAAATAAGAGTAATTTGGTCTAATCCCTTATAACTATTAATCTAAAAATAAAAACAAGCCTATATACTGGGAAGAATAAAAAAGGAAAAGTGACATATATTTATAGGACAGAAGGAGTATATGACATTATTTGTGGAAACTACAGTGAATTTCTCCACTTTTCTCATACATTACCAAACCAATAATTGGGTGCAAAATATTTTGTTTACAATGAGCAGTAAATAAAAAAATAAAAAAATTTGGCACGACTGAAAGACATTTTTGGACTTGCTTCATCCAACCAAGAATCATGGAGTTGATACCTTGTGATCGGTGTCTTGCAAATGCACAAGAATCGATGTAGTTTTACATTGTGAGTATCCCTAGGGTTATTGCATCCAAGGAAACGAGTACTAACTGTGGTCAAATAAGAAAACAAAAGCAATTAAAAACATCAAGTTGTTTTTTGGGTTTTCAAAACAAAAGCAAGCAAGAAATTAAACACAAGTAAATCAATGAAGAAAAAAACATTAGGGCTTTCGAGATAAAACCAAGAATTTAGTTGCTAATTTAATGAAAATGGATTTTAAGAAATTGGTGTGAGTATTCTCTCATCAACACTAACCCAAGGCATCTTTCAAGGTCACTTGAGTCTTACCTATACTTCCTATGAGGATCATTTTGGTCTCACCTAGCCAAGTTAGGCTCATTAAGTATATTGAAGAATTGTATCGAACACCTTGTAGGCATAGGTATATTTCTATCCTAAAACCATACAAGTTTTATGCAAGTGACCTAATCCAAGCTTCTTCTTTCGATTCATCACTTGGGCTTGCCAAAAAATAACATTGTGGTGATCAAGCACAACATCATTCAATCAATAACAAGTCATAAAATCATCATCAAGTATAGATATAACAATAAAGGCACTCAAAACAATAGATTAAGCATTAAAAGCACAATACCCATTAATTATCATTCATAAAGCAACAACAATCCAAGATTTACATCTCTAATATCCTAACAATAAATTTAAGTTAGTATATTTACAAAGCTAAGAATAGAGCAAGAGAAATAAAATCTAAACATGATTTTAAACAAAGAAAAGAAAATAAAAAGGAAGAATAAAGCTTCTCTTCAATAGATGATGAAAGCTCTCTTC
>CAODLS010097638.1:0-15863 GCA_948243855.1 Flueggea neowawraea | reverse complement strand
TGTTCAAGTCACAGGATTTGGTTTACTTCTATGATTTTATCATTCTTTGATTTGGTTTACTTCTATGAAAACAGGTGACAGACATGGATGAAGCCATGGCACAAGCTGTGGACATTGGTGAAAATGATGTGAGTTCTACTGCATAATATTTTTTATTTTCATGATCCTTAAATACCTCAAATATGCAATATGTACTAGGCTTATATTCCATCGTGGTTTTATTTTCATCCTGTCCTTTATTTTCTAATGCTCACAGGTAATTGGAGTGTTTTGAAAACTCCTGTCCTGTCCTGTCCTTTATTTTCATCGTAAAGAAGAAGAAGAAGAAGAAATCACGCGTAATTGGAGTGTTTTGAAAACTAGTCCCCACCTTCGAAAATCCAAATCAAAGGTGGTCTTTTTCTCATAAAATTCCATAGCTTGCTTTGTTAAGAAACAGATACAGCGACAACTTTCACATGTTTCAAGCCACTAAGTTCATTGTTTCTTGCTCATTCCAAATTTCATCATATTTTTCTTGTTTATCTATCCTTCGTTTTGCAGGGTAAACCTAAAAAGAACGGTCAGATGAGTCTGGAAGAGGCAATAGAAGATTCAGAGAACTTGACTGATTTTCTTATGGACTTTGAAAAAGAGGAATGATGCAGCTTCCTAGCTACTTGTGTACATTCCTCAATACAAGATTAAGAAATTTGTGAAGTAGCAAAGGAGTCACTTGTGTTGGTGTAATATGGGGACTGGAACTCATCACAAATTGTTGATGGAGTCAAGTGAAGCATTACGATGCATCAATTCAAATATATTGATAAATAATGTACTTCATGTGACCTTATGCTGCTTTCTCTTGACATTTCGTTAAGTGAAATTTATGTCTCGACTGACTAGCAGGTTAAACTTGTTAACGTAGAGAGATTCCAATATGAAAAAAAAAAAAGTTTGTTAGAAAGAGAACTGTAAGAAATTGCGTAGGCATATAGAGATGAGACAATGAAAGTAGTCTTATTGCTGGTTTAGTGGTACATATCTTGATTCTGATCGAGCACCTGGCAGAGCTCAGAAATCGAATACTAAAAACGGCAATTTTTGAGAAGAGAATTTATTAAAATTTCAAGTTTGACTCTCCAAAGTGATTACCCATTTTTTATATATTAAAAGCAAATCTACAAACAAGTTATTGGTTTAACGGTCAGTATATTAACTTGAACGAATTTTATCTATCAAAAGATTAGCATTCGAATCTCAAAAAAAAAAACAACTGTTGTTCGAGGGAAAAAAACTTCAATGCTCGAATCTCCAAAATTAAGAATGACAATTGATGTTACACGTCATAATTATATCATTTACATATTACACATTATTATACGGCACATAAGCACAACAAAAATTAAATTCATCTCAACTATCGTAACCGAAACTGCATCCTTGAGATTAGGGGACCGCTCATTGTAAATAATAACAATAAAAAAAGTGGTCCTGTGCTATGAGTCAATGACATATATGAAGGCTTCAGTTAATTTGGGAAGTGATAATTACATCATAAATTACAAAAATTTTACAAAATTTGCTCCGTACAGACTGAGTATACTTATTATAGATACACTTTATAATATTTTCTTCCGTACTGTTCTAATTGTTAGATTTACGGATATAATTTTTAAATTCATGAACTGTTATTTATATTCATTTATATTTGTTTTATATATATAACATATATAAAATAAATATAAATAAGTATAAACAAATATAAACAACTATAAATACGTGTAAACAGTATTCAAAGTATATTATAAAGTGTAATTTTTAAAATTTGAGTAATAGTGCATGTAATTTTAAGATTTTTGTTAAAATATAAAAATTTGATAGCTAAATTTAAAAATTCTAATTTTAAGAAAATTGTTTATGTAATTGGCCCATTTGAAAATCTATGCAATCAAAATCATGCAAGGACATGGGAAGGGCCTCCAGAGGGCTTAACCAGTAACAAATGCCCTTATTAGAATGGGCTGGTCTTTACCAAACTCAGTTGGGTTAGACACCAATATAGCATGCAATGCAAGCAACGAGGAATTTCCAAAAATTATGCTTATTACTCTATCAAGGCAAAAACAAAACCCTTTACACCCAAAACTCATGGAGCTTAAGAAACACTTAATTCTCTGCTCAATCATTGCAAATAAGCATTTTCCACAGATTCACTGAAGGTAAAACAGATGGGACCAAAGAAAAAGGCATAATTACGGGTTTTGAATTTGATACCTTTGCAAAGCAAAGCTCATGAAGAATCCCAAGCAAATTGCAAAGTGAACATAGTTAACTCAGACTGACTGTTAAAGCAAGACCCTTTTGGACTCTTAACTGGTATTTTTATTTTTTAATTTATTTTTATAATGTAGCAGATTTTGCCCTCTCTTTCTCATTTGAATTTTATTTTTTTAATTTTAAATTTTAATTTAATTTTTGACCATAGTGAGTGGTAGTGACTTCCAGAGCACATATATATAAATTAAGGGAGAAATTTGTGTCCCCTTCAACCCATCTTCCTTAATTTATTCCCTTTTGGCCTACACTATCTATCTGATAACTTTCCAAGATCTCAAAAGTGCATTATAATTAGTGTTAAAAAAAAAGTGCTTTATAATTGATCGTTCCTCTCTCTCTCATTGCATTTCAATAGAGTCTATTCATTTATTCATTTCCAAAAATATGGATTAGAATAAAATAATTCCCTCTTTTTAAATTATATATTTATATAGTTGAGTATTATCAACTGGACTTGTGCACCTGAATTAATTTTTTGTTATTTCAAGTGGTCCCAATCTCCCTAAATGGACAACAGATTCTTGCTTGGACTTCAAATATACTGGTGTATCATTACGAGAATCCTTGACAAAATAATTCACTTAATTAAAATAATTAATCTCAAAATCTAGTTTTGAGGAAAGGAAGTAATAGATAGTGAGGTGATCTTTGACCATATAATGTTATCAAGATTGGATAGTCTACAAGTCAAAAAAATAAGAATAACACCCACATTCTGTGGTTGAAGATGAACTAAGTCATCCATAGGTTTTGCCCTCTTAAATCTTTTGAGATTAAACCAATGTTGATTCTCCTTGTAATCTATGCACTATTATGGGAATGGAAGACTTTTGCCCTAGATAGGCTATTCCCAAAAACAGTCAAAATGTTCTAATTAAAACATGACTACTCACTTAATCTCAACCATTAGAAACATACCCTTTTTACCAATTCTCAACCATTGGATAAATTCTATTACACCTTTTCTTTTGTTATCGTAAGATTTTTTTTGTAACTTTTCAATTAAAAGTAATTTTAGTATCATTGAAAAAAAAAATTGCCAATTTGATGTATGAACAAACTTTACTTGCCAACATGTAGAGGTTTGGATATTAAAAAAAATATATTGAAAATGAAAAACCATTAATGTGATAAATAATTAGATTATTTCAGATATTAGCTAGTGTGATGTTTTGAATATTAATAAATTAATGATAGCAAATAGGGATTTGACTTCTTGTAGAAGACAAGCAATGAGGGAGACAGTGGATCCTATTAAGTAGTGAGTTAGTAATACCGGGATTATGTAGAAATGATTCGGGAGGAGGGTGATGAGGAAACAACACAATTAGAACAAAAATATGGTTAATGAGTTCTAAATTTTGTTGGAGACTCTCTGCCACCCAAAACATGACCAAGAAAAGATCTAACCATTGCTGTCTTGCTTTCTTGCTTTGCCTCCCCTAAATGAATATACTCTTTCAAACCCCCAAAGAAAAAAGTTGGATGAAAAGGCAAAACCCAAACACAACATGGTCAACCTTGTTTGATTCCATGTTTGTGTCTGTCTTAGCATTGTATGTCCTCCTCAAATGGGTTCAATACTAGAATTGTTACTAATTATATGTCTTAAGACCTTTTTATATTATCATTAATCATCATTAGTGACCCCTCTCTCGCCCTTTCTTTGTCATAATTTCAGTCATGTTCTTGCTAAACATTAACATTATTAAAACATATGGGCTCCACCTTAACCATCAATTAGCATTGCCTCCTCACAAGTGTCAAATTTGTCTTAAACTTGTCTATGTTTGTTCCACTAATTAATTGTTGTGGGATTAGGGTTATATGCATCAACAGGTAGGTGTAAGTGTGATTTACGATATTTGGGATTGTGGGTTATTATTATAATTAATCATTTGCTCTACATATACATAGCGTCTATTTGCTAATAATAAGCATCATTCATGATAATGACTCACTCTTAAGTCAACTTTTTTTTAATTGAATCACCTAGTGTTTTTGTTATTTGATTATTTGAATTCATGGCCTCTTTTTAAGAAATATAAAAAAAAACTTTGTCACTCCATCTCTATATACGCATATGTTTGCTCAAAACAAAAGGGTTAGCCTATTAAGACTCGGGACGATTTTATTTCCGATAAGTTACAAACATATTACACGGACCCTTCAATTCTCAGTTAATACACACGATATGACTTATATGTGAAGTTTTGGGAGGTACGAATATTTTGGAGAAATCAAAATCTTGGTTAAAGGGTTTCTTCAGAAAGTGAAGCTGTATATATTCGAATTCATTGCATGCAGCGTGTTACGTGAAATATTTAATGACATTGATCAGTTTGCTCATTTAGATAATATGATTGCAGAGTATATACGATTGAACCGAATTCTTTTTTCAATGTGTTAATATCATATATAATCATGTATAATACATAGATGATATAAAGTAATTATTATTTATCGACCCGAATTGTCATCTTAACTTTGGATAATTAATTTGAAAGGGAAATATTGAGAAATTAAGTGAAGTGATGAAAAGTGAAGGGCAATAGGCACGACAAGTTGTCTTGTATGAGGAAGGAAAAGAGAAAAAAGGGGGTGGTACTTGAGGAGAAGAAAAGAAGATAAGACGCCATGGAGATGTTGGACTATTATAGTGCGGTGCCGACTCCCCACCATATACTCCAAAAAATTATTAAGCCAATCTTGCACAACTTGCCACTTTTTCTCCTCTCCTTTTCCCCAATTTTGCACCTCTTTTTTGCTTTCTCACTCTATTAATAAAAATTAAGATGATAATAATAATATCATTATTTTATCTAGAAATAAGAACCTTAATTTGCAAATTTCCAACTACGATTTAAGATACAAATTAATAAGTATATTAATTAATTGTACTAAAACATCAATGCAAAACAATAAGAATTATATTAATCCAAATACAACAAAAATGTTTTCATGTCAAAAGTAAATAAACAAAAAAATTTTAAGAATGTGTGAGCTGTTTTACACTTTAACCTCTTCAGAGAATCTCGATTTACAATTATTGAGTTAAATACAATAGAATGTTTTTATAATAAGTACAGGCATATATATTATAAATTTTATGAAAAAATATAACAAATTATAATCATCTTCTTAAGATTTGTTTGAGAGTTTTTTCATTTAATTACCTAGTATTTATACATATTTAAAAATCTAAATAATCTAAATACAAATCTAGTTGATCCTTGTTTTTTTTGTTACATGAGAATAAATTTGAGATCTCAAATTTAACAACGTATATATTAAACTGCTTGAGTTAATCTCAAGTAACTAATTTTTTTTAATAGTGAATTGAGTGGGATCGGTGAATTCTATACTGCAGACGGTGGATTATTGGAGGACTTTATAATTAGTAAAAGTCTTTGGAAATCATGTCAATTCATTTTTTTTCATTATTTTAATATTTTAATATTTACTTTTACTTTGTCAGTTTTATTAAATCTAGAGAAAGAAAAATAGAGAGCGAAAAAGAAAGGAGAAAAAGGTAAATTAATAGTGAGAAAATAAATAGGGAGTAACTGAGTAAGATATGGGGAAGTGTGCGGAAATGGCAGCAAAGGTGTTGACGTCGTTTCAAAGTGGACGAAATCTAGAGGGTGCAAATTTCGTGGGCCCCACAAATCTATGTGGTGAGCTGTCGCTTTTTTGACATCTATTGCTCCTTTTTCTCTCTCTACATTCACGCTTTCTTTTTTCTATTCCTTCTCTCCTATAAAAATACAAAGAAAATTACGGTTTATAATCTTTTAAAATTAAAAATTATTATAAAAATAAATTCGATCACTTTTTCCACATACATTAAAAAAAAATTCAATTTTTTAATTTAATAACTATTCAATTAATAATATAATTTATTTTATACTTAAATAAAAATAATATAATAATTATTAAAAATCTATAATATAAGACAGACAAAAAAAATTTATAAGACGGATCAAAAAGTCATTTTAAGTGAAATAAACAATTCCTTTTAATTTTTTCGATGAAACTAAATTTTTTGAAAAACTATGGGTGAACAGAATAGATAGACACGTTATGATGGGTTTACGATAATGAAACCTTACTAGTATATAGAGCTGTTTATGATGCATATCTCAATATTAAGACCATATCAATATTATATGTGTCTTCAATTATTGGGTTTTCAATAAGATTTGGCCACTCTTTTTATATGGTTTTACATGTCTGCCACGGTCTGTGTTAAATGAAATTTATGTCTTATTGTTAATAATATCTGTTGCCAATATGGATCTAAATAATATGTCGGCCCACTTTTTTGAAAGTAATGGTTTTCCTTAACTTTTATTGGACAATTCAAGACTGAAAGAACCGACAGGGGCTTTGCCGACTATGTTGAATCCTTTCATTTCATGCCTTTCATTTCTTAGAAAAGGAACCAAGTTTTTTCTTCCTTGTTTTTAATTTTGCTTACGTAGACATTGCCTAGATTAGCATTGCAATACATATGATGGTTTATGAATTATTTTTTTTAAATGATAATGGGCTCGTTTGATAACAATAACACATTTTAGACAATATATAACATATTTTATATAATTAATTTTATTAAAAGACGTATCATCTTTTTATTTTTTATTATATACTCATTACCAATCATTACAAAATTTACTAAATATCTTATATTACCTACCCTCCCAAACAAGCCCAAATTTGAGTACATTAATATCCAACCGCTTAGTTTCAAAGTTCTATAACTCCCGTATCTAGTCAAAAATTTGAGTTGGCCTAATTAAATTTTGGTAGTGGTCAATTGTAATCCATATTTAATGATCGTTATATATAAAGTATTTGTTAGAAAAAGAGGTATGTCCATGACGATTGAACCGAACCGGTCGGTCAAAGTGTAAATCGAAACCGTAAACCAAGACTAATTGGTAAGCTCAATTGAGTTGGACCTATAACGACCCAAGAGTCCATAAGGCCCATAATGAGCTAGTGTTGATGCCCATTTGGTTGCCTATATATATGGGTGAGGGAGGAGAAGAAAAGAAGAGGTGGAGAAAAAGAGAAGGAAAGAAAAGAAGAAGAAAAAGGGAAGAAAAGAGAAGAAAAGAAAAGAAAATGAGGGAGGGAGAAATATGTTTTTCCCTTCCCTCATCCTTCCCTCCATCTTCCTTCCTCTATCTTCTTGTACCATGATCATCAGTCGATGATCTCGATCCGCGTGACATCTAGAATGTGAAACAGTCGAGTACTCCAGTTGACTATCCGATCATGGTTTGCTTGTGAGACCAATATCGAAACTTGATCTTGCAGCTACTGTCTGCTGCTATGCTTCCGCCAAAATTCTCATGATTTTATCATTAGAAATGCATATCAGTAGTTTATAAAAAAAATTATGTAGAGACTTTTGACTTTAATTGGTACGCAACATGAGAATCACGATAATATAATAACTCAAAGTCAAATTGTGTTTTTTTCAATAAATTCAAAGTAACCGAATTTTACCTAGGTATTGCGCAAACAAATAATAGGGCATGCTACATAAACTAACTAATTTAGGCCAAATCCGCTATAAGTAATGGGAACAACTAAAAAGATTCGTAATTTTTTCCACCTCCCTAAAATCAAAAAATTTAGAAGTAGATTTAGTAAAAATAAATTGTAAAAATAGATTATATAGTAAAAAAATAAAAATAATATAATTTTTTTAAAAAAATAAATTGTTGAGATAGATTTTAGTAAATTAAAAATTTACCGCAAACAAAACAAATAAATTAAAGAGTATGTACATTTTGGTTGATGTTGAGAGTTAATCTACCCATATAAATTCTTTGATGTTGTACTACACAAACACAAACCGATCCAAAAAAAATTTTGTTTTAATTTTTGACCAGAATGAAGCAATTAACAATGACACGAAAACAAAACATAGAAGAAAGTGACATGTCACCCACTTTGTCCACTTTTTCACTATCAAGTTCGGTAATTACAGAAATGGCACGGAAACTTCTGAAAGAGAGAAAGAGAACGGAGGTGGTGGTGGGGAATTTATTACGTGTGCCGCTTCTCCGCCGTACGATCTGATAGCTACAGTGGGAAAGCTGAATAGTTGTTTCCGTCAAGTCCCATCATCGTTTCTGGGACCCATTCCCCTTTCATTGAACGAATGGCTTTCCTTCCTCCTTAGTTCTTTCCATACGGTCTACCGTACCATATAATGTCTGCTTCTTCTTCGTCTCCGTTTAATAAAGACAGAAAATTGAACCCTCTTTATATTTTTTTTATGTAATAATAAATATTAACAAATAAAATAAAAAATAGGCTGAATTTAAATTTTATATGAATAATATAAAAATTTTAAATTAAATAATATATTTTATTTTTTAAAAAATATAGAAACTGTTAATGTTATTTTAAAAATTGCCATCTTATTTAAAAAAAATTGCCATCTCACTTCCTACTAATCAATTAAGCATAAAATTTGTACTACCATAAACCACTCAATAAATATGTGTAGGTTAGAATATGTACAACAATATTTCTTAATATTTTCTACAAATAAAATATTTTATATTATTATTTATTTTAAATTTTGAATTCAATTTTATTTTCACTTATAAAGTAACTCATTTTTTAATATTTTATTAATAAATTAATTAACAGATTTTTTAGAGTTACAGTTCATCAACAAACTTAAAAAAATTACTTATTCACTCTTTAATATTATTCTTCTAATTCATTAATAAAATATTCACTTTCTAATATATTATCTCTCTAATACATAAATTTTTAAAAAAATTAATACACAAATAAAAATAAAATAATATATTTAACTTTTTAAATATAGAGAGTCTGTTATACATGCTGAAATAACTTATTTTTTAAAAAGTTATTACTTTTTTAGGGTTTATTTGTTGACAACAATATATAATATATTTTGAAGAAACATTAAAAAGTGTCATTCTTATTTTTTATTATTTATTTATCATTTATTATTATAATATATTATATGTTATATATTATGTAATGCAGTCTCAAAAAAGCCTTAAATAAATTATACCACTCGACTACTCAATCAAACAAACAAAACCTAGGATAGCAAGCTGAGAGCAGAGAATGTCATCATTCATGCAGATAAAATAAGGATATTGAGGAACACGACATGAGAGGGTAATATCCACGTAAGCAATAATTAGTATAGCAAAAAGTGAACGAAAATTTATTAAGTTATTTATTAGCTTCTCGGTATGGAAATTTATATAACATCCATTAATAATTCCACAACCCATTATTATTTGGAGGCAATTATGAATGAACAATTAATCATGAATAAAATTGTTTGTGCATGCCATATCGCAAATGGAAGGTTTGTTTGAGCATGTGTAATCTAAAATATTATTCCCTCCGTCTTATATTTTTTAGTCCACTTTTTAAATGTAGAGGGATTTCGAAATAGTGATTAATTTTAGTTAAAATTGTATAAACTTTCTAAATTATCCTTAATTTTTCAATAATAAAATGGGTGATGTGTAAAAATAGGCAATAAAACAAAAATCATTTCACAAATACAACAATATTTGAAAAACATACCAAAAATAAAAAAAAGAATAAAATATTAAAAAATACAACAGTTTGGTAGCGCTTTGACCAAACTATTTAAGTCAATAAAAAAGAGTATAATCGGAGTACAACCCGAGTATAAAGTACAACTGGAATAAATGTGGAGTACAACCAGAGTACAAAATAGTGTTATGAAGGCTCTGTTAACCAACTAAAATTGAGTACATGTAGAGTACAACTCCAAAGATAGACTAGTGTTAATGAAGACTCTTTTGACTAGTATAACCGAGAACATGTATGTGGAGAACAACGCAAGTACAATTAGTATAATAACAAAACTGAAACTCTTTTTACTAATATAACTAAGTACGTATGAAATACAACAAGAGTACAAACAACAATAAAAGAACAAACATACACAACAAAACACCAACATAATAGAGTACAAAACCAAGGCCTTTATGTTTTTTTTTGCTATTCGAGTATAACAAGAGTACATGTGGAGTACAAAGTTAAAAAAATGAGAATAATTGATAAATATTAGATCAAAATGACTACATTAAGAGTATGAGACTGATTTAGTAATTGGTAAACTCTTCTCTCTCCTTTATGATTTACAACTCGAGTAAAAAGTAGTGTTATCACTAATATATTCTCCAACACTTCCAAAACTATTTACATATGGTGATTGTAAAACAGGAGCAACTTTAAGAATCCTAGATGGACAAGTCGTAACAACATATTCTTCGACAGTTGGATTCTCAACAACATCATGTACAATTTCGGATGTAACATGATCTTGAGGTTGATTGCTCTATCAAACAGAAAAGGAGTACAACATGAGTACACAAAATCATTATTGCATCTCCATCAAAAGACAATAATGTTGGATCATGGGTGATCAAAATTAAGTTTCTTTTATATTTTGATGATGTGCAAAATATTTGACTTAGAGTGGAACTCGTTGGAAAGCTCGGAACTGCAAATCAAGCCACTGAAAGTTCCACAACGTACGTTATCTATGTACAACGTACGTCACAATGAAGAGCAACGTAAGTGGAAAATGCACAACGTACGTAGGAGTGGAGCTGAATGCAAACAAAAGCCACTGGAATGTTGAAGTACCAAAACAACGTACATTAGGAAATAACAACGTACGTCATCTGGAGATATGGCTATGAGCAACGTACGAAGGCATGGAGAATTTGCAGACAACGGACGTAGGCTGTGTACGACGTATGTTATGAATGATCTAAAAGTCTGCAACAGCTATAAACTAACTCCAACGGCTAGTTTCACTACACCAATGGTCAAATGGCTTGGAAAACCTATAAATACATCAAGGAACGATAGAAAAACGTGGATGATCATATGCTTTCAAGTCTAAAACACTTGTATCATTCCATTATCCCAAAACACCAAAATCAAGCTTCAGAGAAGATTATAAGCATCAATCAAACACATGTACTCATAGCATAGAGCTTTCACTTTTTGTAAACTGTTTTGTAAAACTCTTTAAGAGTGGGGAAAGATTGGTTGTGAATCTATAGAAAACAACATTGTAATGGCTTTAAAGGTTTGAGCCAAAATCAACCTTGGGTAGGCTTTAAAGGGGTGAGCCGTACCGCAATCAACTCTGTTGGCCTTAGAGGTGAGAGTCACAATCAACTTTGTTGGCCTTAGAGGTGTGAGCCGCAATCAACCTTGTTGGCTTTAGAGCGGTAAGCCGCAATCAACCTTGGTGTAAGGCTTTGTTGGATTGAGCCATAATCAATCATCGTTATAGTGGAAATCCTAAGTGGTGAGACTTAGGTAGTGGGCGTAGGCATGGTTGACCGAACCACTATAAATTGTGGTGTTATTTTTCTCTCTTCACTCTAACTAAGCTCTCCAAACTCAACCAAGACATCCTTGGGAAAATTCTTCAACAAGTGGTATTACAGCGAGTCTCCATTCAAGAAAGTTTAACATCCTTCAAGCAAAGATCCTACATCATTGGAGATGCCAACATTGATACTAATCTTTTCAACTCTTTCAACTCCTCTCATTTTTTATTGATATTATTTTGTTTTAAATAGGGGGAGAAAAAAAGTTTTAAAAATTATGCACAAATCATTTTCGAAAGGGGGAGAAATGATGTGTTCAATTTTTTTTTAAATGATGCATAAATTGTTTTTGATATGGGGAGTAAAATTGTTTTTAAAAATATGATCAGACAATGTGTGATCCTAACCTCTTGACAAGGATGAAATCCTTGATCAAATTTGTTGCCTTGATATAAGTACTTAAATTCTTCAAAGTTTTGACATCATCAAAAGGGGGAGATTGTTGGATCATGGGTGATCAACATTAAGTTTCTTTTATATTTTGATGATGTGCAAAATATTTAACTTAGAGTGGAACACGTTGGAAAGCTCGGAACTGCAAATCAAGCCACTGAAAGTTTCACAATATACGTTATCCATGAACAACGTACGTTACAGTGAAGAGCAACGTACGTGACAAATGCACAACGTACATAGACATGGAGCTGAATGCAAACAGAAGCCACTGAAACGCTGAAGTGCCAAAACAACGTACGTTAGGAAATCACAACGTACGTCATCTAGAGATGCGGCTATGATCAAAGTACATCAAGAAAGATAAATGTACATAGGCCTGGAGAATTTGCAGACAATGTAAGTAGGATGTGTACGACGTACGTTATGAATGGTCTAGAAGTCTGCAACAGCTATAAACTTACTCCAACGGTTAGTTTCACTCCACCAACGGTCCAATGGCTTAGAAAACCTATAAATACATCAAGGAATGATAGAAAAATGTGGATGATCATATGCTTTCAAGTCTAAAACACTTTAATCATTCCATCACCCCCAAAACACCAAAATCAAGCTAGAGAGAAGATTATGAGCATCAATCAAACACATGTACTCCTAGTATAGAGATTTCACTTTTTGTAAACTATTTTGTAAAACTCTTTGAGAGTGGGGAAAGGTTGGTTGTGAACTTATAGAAAACAACATTGTAATGACTGTAAAGGTTTGAGTCAAAATCAACTTTGAGTAGGCTTTAGAGGTGTGAGTCGTAATCAACCTTGTAGGCCTTAAAGGTGTGAGCCGCAATCAACCTTGTTGGCCTTAGAGGTTTAAGCCGCAATTAACCTTATTGGCTTTAGAGGGGTGAGCCGCAATCAATATTGGTGTAAGGCTTTTTTGGATTGAGCCGGAATCAATCATTGTTATAGTGGAAATCCTAAGTTGTGAGACTTAGATAGTGGGCGTAGGCATGGTTGGTCGAACCACTATAAATTGCGTTGTTGTTTTTCTCTCTTCACTCCAACTCTCTTCCGCTCTCCAAACTCAACCAAAGCATTCCTAGGAAAATTCTCCAACAAATAAGACAAATGAGTACAAATAGAGTATATAGTGAGTACAAGTCATTACCTTTTCAATATCTGGATTAAACACAACACTTTCATCATTACCAGCATCAACCTCTGCAGCAACAACATCAGAATTCTCACCATCATCAACCTTAACATCACTTTGTTGAACAAAATCAGCATTCCACCACCAGCAGGAGCTGTTGTCTCGCATCTTACATTCTCTTCTGGATGGGTGCCCTAATAATAGAAAAGGAGTACATCATGAGTACACAAAGTCACAGATGCATTTCCATCCAAAGACCGCAAAACAAAAGAGTACAAATAGAGTACAAGACATTACCATTACGATATTTACATTATCCTTAGTAGAACCTTCACCAACGATGGCACCCTAATCACTAGCAGCATCAACCTCTGCAGAAATTGTAACAACTTCACCTTTAGCATGATCTCCTTCATCATGAACATCAGCCTCTCCAATTTCATTGATGTTAATGCCATTGTCAAAATCATCACCAACATGCACGTCATCCTCCTATAGAAGTTCCTTCAAGTTAAAATTCTCAACCACATAAGCTGCCATCTTCGATCTTTCATGCTCTTCAACTTGGGTGCTCTATCACAAAATAATGAGTACGACAAGAGTACATAATGAGTACATAATGTCACACACATATACATATCTAAAACATTAAGAACAATAAGTAGAAACAGAATACAACATTAACAATGTCAAAATAGGGTTCCAACTAGGGTACTATTTTATAATTTTGTAACATTAATAATGTCAAAATAGGGTTCCAGCTAGGGTTTACAAACCTTAACCGCCACCCCTCTTCCAACGTCACCGTTCTTTGGCCGCCGCATCTCTCTACCCATCACTCACTCTCGCCATCACCGCTGCTCCTCTTCGTCCTTCAACGCGCCTCTCTCTCTCTCCTCCCTCTCTCTCTCTTCCAATAATTCACTCTCATTCGTCGTGTCACTTCCATTGAGGATGAGGAAAATCGAGGCGATAAGGAGGGTGAAACAGAGGTGACAAGAAGGAAAAAACAAAGGCAAGAAGAGAGACAACGAAACAGAGGCGAGAAAAGAGAGGAAACGAAGTTGGAGATGCAACGGAGAGGGCGACAGAATAGGTGAGGCAAGCAGAAGAGGAAGAAAAGATAGAGACCGACAGTTATGAATGGCGGCGGCGAACAGAAAAAAATTGGGCGGCGACAACGAATTAGCAGATCTGGAATGAAGGAGAAAGAAAGGATTAGGGAAAACATAAGAGAGAGGTAGGAGAAGAGAGACAAAAGAAAAATTGAAAATAAATATGTGGTATTATAGAAAGTGAAAATAAAATGTTGTAATATGGTCGATAATAATCTACTATGTTACAATTGTGAAATGAAAATTTTAAAAAAAAAGTAACTGGTGTCATTTCGTCTAATAAAATTGATCCACACCCTATTTTCATCCATTTAAAAGTAGATACAATATTTAATAATTGTTGAAGAGTATTAAATGGACTTTAATCAAAATTTTACATTTCAAGAAAGAAAGAGAATTATAATTTGAGACAAATAAAAATTAAAAAAATGACAAAAATATGGGTCGGAAAGAAGTATGAATCTAGAAAAAAACAAATAATATATTTTAGGGAAATTAATTTTCGTTTCCTTGGGATTTGCTTAATTAGTAAGTCAATTCTCGTATTTTTTACAAAAGCAAGTTAATCCTTCAAGCATATTTTTAATTGACGGATCTAACGGAAATAGAATTTTATCATACTACCCTCCTTTAAAGTCGAATCTCACAGTCATTCCAAACAAATTTTCTCTCTCTATCTCTCAAAAATATATCAAAACCAATTGCTCTCTATCTCTCAAAAATCTCTTAAGCCAACTTCAAATTGCTACAAGAATTAACGAAGCACTTCAAAAATCAATTAACTTTGGAGCACCCAATTCCTAATTTCACCGAAAACTCAGTGGCCAAATTATGGTACTCACATGAAATTCATCACATTTATCCTCTAAGTTTTCCTTTACCACCACTTCTGACATCACAAAGGCATTGATTAGGCTACTCGTAACCCACGGTCCTTGATGTCGTTCTGCGGAACGTCTGCTCAGTATTTTTATTATTATTTTATTGAAGTCTCTAGTTCCTAGCCCCTCAGCTTTTTCATCCGTAACTAAGGGGCTACTTTAAGAGTCTCGTGGAACGCCTACTCAGCTTTTCACTAAACACAATTTTATTTTAATCCTCCAACTTTTATCTACTACTTCATTTAATACTTTCTACCCCAAACTCATTAAAATAAAAATAGTTCATTCAAATAAAAATAATTCATAAAATTTAAAAATTAAATTAAAATAAAAAAATTACATTAAAATTAAAATATTACAAATAAATTATTAAATATTACATTAAATTAAAAATACTATAACCATATTTTTTACAAATTTTTTTACAAGCGTATTCATGCAAACGTTGTGCTGCGGGAATCATGTTCGACATATCTTTGTCGAGCATCGCTATGTCTTCCTTAAGCTGTTGATCTTTGAGATACTCCAAAATTTGATGGGTTATTTTG
>CAODLS010097508.1:0-10240 GCA_948243855.1 Flueggea neowawraea | reverse complement strand
TTTGAGTCCTTCCCACTTTGAAGCCAAGTTCTTGTTGTTACCCACTTCAGAGCTGCCCAGCCATCATCATAAGCACATGGGTACCGGTACTCAGGCGACCGGCGGTAATCTACAGACACCACAACAGCTTTGCAAATACTCACAAGGCGGCGACAGAAGGTGTCATAGATAGCAGTATTGGCAGAGGAATGAGTAAAGCTTCCACCGTGGAAGAATATTATAACAGGAACAACCTCAGTTGTACTCAACGGCCTGTCGAGCTCTACAATGCCCCAATGAGCCTCATCTTCAGAGGCAGGTAAATAAACACGATTAAGAAGGCCAATGGCTCGGTCAATATGATCAAAAGAGAAAACCCCATCAACTGGGATAGTGTTGGGAGGGACTTTCCGGTCAAGAAACTCCGCCAAATCACGGTTGAAAGTACCATCAGGTCGGCGAAGGAGATTGTATGCTAACTTGAAATTAGAGATGAGCACCCATGTGTTTAACGGAACAACCCTCTGCAACAAAAGTCAAGAAAATTAGGTGTTTCGTCCCAAAAAAAAGCATGTAATCACAACACAATTGACCCCTATTGATCAAATGAATCTTGACGATCAGAGGAAACATGAAACTTGCCCGTCCATCTAAACCACCAAATACTGTTCTAAAGGGCAACACTAACATGAAACCACTAATAAAAAAAAATCCAACCATGAAACCTACAATCTTGTACCATGGTACGCAAAATTGAATGCTAGCTCCAAATACTGTTCAAATCTCCCCTGAATTTCTTATACCAAAAATTAGAACCAAACTTTTAACTACTCCAAACTGAAATGTCTAAAATTCGGAACAATCACTAGAGCTCAAACACTTGCTACGAAAAGGAGGGAGGGAGGGAGAGAGAGAGAGAGAGGCAGAAGGAGAAGAAGAGAAGTAAAAAAAAAAAAGTACCTTGGATTCATTGAGGTTGACTTCATTGCTACCAGCCATTAAGGATGACTCTCCCCTCCCACACACCTCTTCAAACACCCCAAAACCCCAGAAACTAAATCAGCCAAAAAATAACCGCCAAACTGGTCTTCAACTTCATGCCAAAAGCTATTCATTAATTAAAAAACCAACACAAAGCCTCTGCCTTTCTTGATATGTCTGGTTTCTCTAGTGTCAACACAAGCACATATGAGTGAAGATACGGAGACAGACGAATATATAGGAGGAAGGGTAGCAGTGGTCTCTTGCAAAGATTGGGTTTTTAAATTCAACTGTGTGCGTGGATTGATTCCTCTTTTTCAAAGACAAAATGAGGAGGAAAGGATAGTGAGAGAGATCGTTTTAGAGAAAGAGAGGAACAGTGAGAAAGGAAAGAGAATTAAATGATTCATATATCTAATGGAGAGAGAGAGAGACAAAAGGAAGGAAGCGATGGAGGTGGACGGAGACGAGAGAGACGACAAAGCGGGCGGCCGAATTAAACTGTTAACATGGGACCTACCATCTCCTTATCCTTTTTTTTATATTTTGATTTATTTTGCTTGTCTACTGTGTATTGGTTCTTTTCTTTTCCTTTTTTTTTTCTTTTTTAACTTAATTAGCTGTATGTATAGTTAATTATTCTCCTTTCTGGCGGTGTTAACTGGGAGCTATTTATTCTTCTTTATTGTTTTTAGTGTTCATGATTATTTATTGATTTGACTTTTTCTGTCTTTTTTGAATGAGAAGAATTAGGGTTGATTTAACATCGTAGTATATAATATATATTATTTTTTAATAATAAAAAATTAAAATATAATATATATTTTAATAAAATTAATTATATATAATATATTATATATTATTCATATAAAACGAGTCTTTAAATATTTGTCACTTTATGCATTGCTATTGGCAGGCCTTGTTTGGCCCTTTTGCCTCTTTTGATTTTTTTTTTTCCCGAACCTTTCGCCTTTTGCCACGTTCCTTTTTTTTCCCCGAACCTTTTGCCTCTTTCTGCGTTGCCTTGCCTTTGCTCGTTCAACAAGACTTACGCCACCTTATTTTTTATTTTTTTTCGCTTTTAGACTTTTTTTTATAAGTAGTTTATTGAAAATAATATTACAAATTTCTATATATTCTATACCAATAAGTAATATATTTTTATTTTTATTATTTTATACTTTATCTATATGTTTTCTTGTAAAATATATTTCTTTCCCAAACAATAATTTTACCATTAAATAAAATTCTAGACAACAAATATATTTTAAAAAATCCATTATTCAAGCGAATCATTTTGTCAATCTCTATAAAAAAAATTCCAAGAAAACTAAAATGTTAAACTTTTTACACTAATAAAAATCTATTAATGATCTTTTCCTAACATTCTTTTTTGGAAACAGGCATATACTCGTATTTTTTTATTCTCTTACTCGCTGAATGTGGCAAGTGAGAATTTATCATAGGATTTAATCTTATACCGCCTGTATAAGTTTGAAATCTATTCTGCGGTCTTTAATTTTCAAAAAAATTTTCTTTTTTATTTAAAATTTACCAAAATTATGAACCGTTCGTCTAACATTATAAAAAATGCAAAAACCTTGCTGCCCATGCCAAGTTTGACCCAACCGTCCCTACCACCTTAAACCAACAGTCACAATCATCACCACCAAAACTAGAGCCCACCACCACCACCACATCAACCTATATTTTTCATGAAATTTTATGACAGGAAAGAGTAAATTTTTAACAAGTGAACTTATATTTAAGCTAATTCACGTATTTAAATTAATCAATTTATAACAAATCTACAACTAATTTTTCAAATAACAAGAGGATATGTAATAATTTCATCATATCTAAAAAATGATACAAAATTGAAACCCTAGAAAAAAACCCAGTTCAAACCCATTTTCATCTCTACAACAAACCCAGTTGCAAGACAACTCTCTCCTCTCTTCCCATCTCTCTCTGTAACAAACCCAGTTGCAACACAACTCTCTCCTCTCTCCCGATCTCTTTCTCTTACTCCACCTCCACAACAAACCCAGTGCGGCCACCTCATGAAAGAAGTCACCCACGCCTACAACCACCTCGCTAACGCACAAGTCGACTATTATCGTTCATTCCACGTGACCAGTTCTCATCAATGGGTACTCAAAATTTAAAATCACAATTTACAGATTTAAAAACCCTCTCTTTAATAAAACAAAACTACACATCAATCTATATTCTTATCAATGGGCCATTGATGCTTGGTGATGGGCCTGATGGCGGTGGCAGTGACAAGGACGACGGGAAGAGAGGAGTTGAGGGTCTTATTGGTTGCGAAGAAGGAGATAAGGAATTGAGGGAGTCGGGTTTGTTACAGAGATGAGAGCGACGGAGAGAGATCGCAATCTCAGTTGAAATAGGGTGTGATGTAGAGAAAGGTGGTGGTTGTGGTGTGGTGGCGGTGGCTGCAGCGGGAGAGAGAGAGAGAGAGGAGAGTGAAAATAGAGGTGGTGGTTGCATTTCTAGGATTTGGTGAGAATAGAAGAAGGGTCGGGTTGAGGATGGGTTGGTGGGTTCGGTTGGGTTTAATGATAGATGGGTTGCTGGCTTTGATTAGGTTTAGTGGTGTATTGGTTGGTGTGTTGGTTTTAGGGAGAGAGAAAGAGGAGAGATGGGGGGTTGGTCGGTTCAGTTAGGTTTAGTGATAGATGGGTTGGTTGATTCGGTTTAGCGGTAGATTGATTGGTGGGTTGGTTTTAGTGATTGGAAGAAAAGAAAATAAAAAAAAAATTGTGCAATAGAAATTCTGTCTTGAAAATTGAGGTTTTTTTAAATTTCATGCCACATCACCAAAAATTAAGGCTACATTAACAAATCTAACAGAATTATTAACGTTGGATGAACGGTTCATAATTTCAAAGAATCTCGGGGAGGGGAGGGGAATTTTTTGAAAACCTAAGAACCGAAAAGCAGATTTCAAAATTACATAGGGATAACATAAAATTTAACCATTTATCATATACTAAAAAATAAAGTTTCGAATATATCAGGTAAAAACTATTTGTTGTTGTTCAAATTTTGTCAGCTTCTTGATATAATTATTAAAAAAAATTCTTTAATCACTTAATTGTGATTTTACACACAATTTAATTATTGATATTAGTATTTTGTTAAAGTCATTAATGAAATGTTAGTGCTAATACCTTAACTATTCACAGCATTCACACTAGCCATGAAAAATGGTGATTTGTCAATTAAAGATTGATTATTTTTTGACAAAGGATATTGAATGAATTATATAAAGTACATATTTGCAAAATAGCTGTACATTGTTATAAGCTATACATTGTTGATACAGAAGTCGTTTATTTATTCATTTATAGAATATTGATCATGTAACTATTTCGTTATCTTAACAAAATATGTTAATGTAAGCTAATTATTTACTATGAAGTTAACATTCAGGACAACAAAAAACTATTTTTTTTACCCTCCATATTTATTCTCTATTTTGCAAAAAAAAAAAAAGAATAGTTACGAACTTTACAAAAATCAATGGTGCAGCAAACGAGTGAAAAAACGAAAAAAATACAAAAAAGAAGAGGCACGTTTAGTCTTGTAGAAAACCAAGAACAAAGGGCGGCTTGGAAATAGCCAGCCAGAAAGGTGAGTTTGAAAATAAGGACATTTTTAATGTTCTTTTTAAAAATTTAAATTTTATAAAAATAAAAAATAATTTTAAAAAATAATGTTCTAATAAGTTTTTTATATTTTAAATATAAAATAAAAAATGAATATTATTAGTTATTTTTAAAAAATTAAATTTTATTTTTTAATTTTTTTATTATTAATGTGATGCAAAATTTAATATAATTTGACCATTTTTATTATTTAATTTTATATTTATATATAATTTTTAATCTATTTCATAAATAAAATATAAAAAATTAAAGAGTAATATTAGAGATTATTTTTATTTTTACTATTTAAAATTTAAGATACTCTTTATATGTATAAAAAATACTCTTTAAAATAAAGAATATAATTAGAGATGTTCTAGTTATGACACCCATTGTTGCACAGCTTAGAGTATGTCCAATTTTACTTCTTTTCTTTTTTTTTTTAAATATAATATTTTATTTTATTATTTATCCTAAAATTTTAAATTTAACTCTATTTTCATTATAATTTATATATCTTTTTTAATATTTTATTAATAAATTAGTTAATATTTTTTTCAGTTATAATACCTCAATAAAATTAAATCATTACTATTAACTCTTAGATACTATTTATTTATTTTATCAATAAAATATTTACTTTTTAATATTTCTCTCTCTAATATATAAATTTTTTAAAAAATTAATACATAAATAAAAATAAAATAATATTTTTGAATCTTTAAAAATAAAATAACATAAATCATTTTTTAAAAAAGTAGTTTAATATTTGGTAATATAAAACAGTTTAAAAATTTAATTTTTTTAAAAATAATTTTTAATTTCTCTGAATCGTTGAGTTTTAGCAACTCTTAAAAATAAATTTATTAATAAATTAATTTTTTAAGGTTTTAAAAGTTATGTCAAAGGGATTTTAAACTGGTGGAGAAATTATAGTTTTTTTATAGATATATTATTTATATTTTTTTAAAATTACAATTAATTTTAAATTTATTCGATAATTATAAATATGATAATATATTAAAAAATAATTATGTTATATATATTTTTTTAATTTATTAAATATTTTTATAATTGTTAAATTAATTTTAAATAAATTTATATTATTAAAAAAATAAAAAATATTAACTCAAAAAGACCCTATCAAACTGGTTCCAAAATAGAGCTCTGAAAACAAATTAAAAAGAGGAAGCAGACAAAGACTTTCGTGCGTGCGGCCGACGCCAAGGCACGTGGCAACAAAGGGTTCTTTCTCCGGTGTTTTGCCCAACCCCCACCCCATATGAATTCCCCAAACTACCCCGACCCCTCCCCCTGGCTTTCCTGACCGACCCTTGAGCCTCACCCCTTCTTTTGTCCTCTAGCGTTTAGCGCGTGACGCCATGTCTTTGGTCAGTGCTCTCTTCTTTTTATATTTTATTTTTAAAAATGTTGAAAAAGAGAGCTCTCTCTCTCCTCCTAGGGTCATCCATTCCAATGTGGGGCTTTGGATTTTGTCGTATTATATTTCCCTTAACGCCTACGTGGCAAACGGACACATCATTTGCAGCTCCCGTACCGCGTCTTTTTATTTTTCTACGGTGGGGCCCTGCTTGGCACTCGGTTCCCCACGTGTTGATCTTGGGGTTTTGTAACATGTGGGGAAATGAGGTGGATCTGAGCCGTTGGTTGGAGAAGAAGTAGAGTGGCGACTGGGGGGGTTAATGGGGACCGTGTGATTTGGTAGGATTGATGGGAAAAGTCAAATCCTAAGATTCTTTGGAAATGAAGGCTTCTCGCTCCCCCACCCAAACAACTCCTCCACTCTACTGTCCTGTGCCCTGTTCCTTTGTCATTGCTGTGTGTGCGCGCGCGCGCGCGGAGTGTTACATTTTCTTTCCCTTCTTCTTTTTTTTTTTAATATAAATACAATTTTTTTAATACGAAAAAACAATTCTCCAATGGGTTATGTTAGAGTGTAGCCGTTGTATTGGTCAAGTCGTCGTTGTCTATGCAATTCAATTCAACAAACACGATTCAGTTTTCTATTTTATTTTTTATTTTTACTCTTGTCACTCTAACCATACCCTATTTAATACTCTTCTTCTTGTCCCTATCATTCATTTGTAGAGTTTATCTAGGATGTTGAATATCAAATAAGATAAAAATAATTAAATTGAAAAAATCTAATCTATAGATGGTTTGTTTGCAATTTTATGGCGTCTGTTCAACAGATTGTTTCCTGAATTATTTAATTTCTACGTGTATCCGATCTTCAAAATATCCTTTTTAACAAATAATTTTAGCATATTCAATTATATTTGACAAGTAATTATATGATATGTAAAGATTAGGATTAGTCAAAAACAAAATTATTCACAAATCAACTTCAAAAACATATACATTGAAACAGTCAGTAGCCAATCCCCTGATATATAATAATTTATTAAAAAATTAGTTATTCATATTATTTAGGCTCTTATAAGAGTAGTAAATAGTAATTAGATATGCTCATGTGCTATTAGCCCAATAGAAAGGCTTACAAGACTAAAGGGGTGATTGAGGGAGTTCAATTTTAGTAGTTAACAGAATGATAGAGTAAAAGAGAGAGAGAGAGAGAGAGAGTGATTAGATGTGCTTAGAGAGGCATTCAAAAAAAAAAAGATGTGCATAGAGAGAGAGAGAGAGGCAGAGATCTATCTTTTGTGATAGCAATAACCAAGTATTTATATGTCGAGTAGTGACTCTTACGGACTAAGATATCCAAATTAATTTGTAATACGGTTCAATAACTGTTTATCTAGATGACCTTCTAAACTAGGATGACTGAATTAAGGGACATATTTTTTAGATTTGCTCCTCATCATGGTACGATGCCAATTATTAGATGGCCTGCAGTTTGCGAATAGAATTGGGAAAATCACACTTTTATCAAAAATAAATATTAAATTAGACAAATGTCATCAAGTTTACAATCATAAAAAATGTCAAAAAAAATCTGAATTTGACAAATATTATATTCGTGAGAAATCACATGATTTTTGTAAAATTAATTTTTTTGCAAACAAATAGAATTCCAGCAAAAAAAATCTAATTTTTCAAAATGCCTTCAAAAAGGAGTTTATAATTTTTTTTATAAGAAATTTGATTTAATAAATTTTTTAGTGTAATAATTTTATTAAAATTAAGCTAAATTATTTGTATATATATGTATTCGTTGTATACAATATTTAAAAATTTTAATTTATTTAATGGTAATTAATTTGGTGTACATAAGTATATATGACACCAGTTCATGAACCGGCAGTTTCGGTTCAAGGAACTCTTTGAACCAGAATCAAACCGCCTAGGGGGCGGTTCAGTTTTGGTTTCGGTTTGGTCAGCGGTTTGAGCGATTTGGCCAGCAATTCTTGTTTTGGTTCGGTCCGATTCAAACCATTTTTTTTATTTTTTTAAAATAATGTTAAAACCGATGGTTTATGAGATTAAATGTAGAGGTGTAAAAATCGAACCGGAACTGGCCGATCAAAACTAGAGGGTGCAGTTTATGTTCTAGTTCAACCCCTGTAAAAACCGTTGAAATTGGATAGTCAGACCAATGGCTAGAAACCATCGATATTTTTACAACGAAAATATCACAATTTTTTCCAAAAAAAAAATTCTCAGTCAATTAAAAATCTGGTATTTTTACAGCTTGTTTTAAGTGTGTTTGTATTTGTCAAAATATGTTTGGTGCATGGTAAAAATATAATTCTGAATTTTAATTTAGTATAAAAGTTAAATTCTCCCCATAATTTTTTTTGTCAGCAAAAAAGGGAGTCAGTTGGCGTACCCTTACTGGACGTGACCATGCAGACAAATATTCTCCACCGTGAAATGTTGCTTTGCTCGGTAGTGATCGAGGGAGACTCACTATGACACTCGCTAGGAGCTGACATTAGCCTATTGACGCAGAGATATCCGAGGCCAACTGAAAAGACAAGTGTGTTTTGAACTCAGATAAAAGACACTAAAACAGTGTTTTTTTCACCAGACCACCTCCCATGAGGTAAATTCTCCCCATAATTAACTAGTAGATTTGGACCTTCCGATTGAGCCAACTATAAGTCTGTTTTATGGATAAAGTAAAAACAGATCATTAGTGCCAAGATAAGACGTCAATCACTCGGTAAATCAATTTATGTCGTATGGTATTTCACTTCTTTTTTTTTGGACAGAGTATGGTATTTCACTTCGAGGCTTTTGAGCATAGATAGATAGATGGAAGTGAGGGATGGAGGGGTCAATTATAGGCTTTAGCTATACACACAAGACGTTTAAGTAAATAAATTGGATGTGATTTCTCAATGCAATGGATAAAAAAGGGTTACTTGCATGTTTGATGTTTTGATGAGTGACCCATTGTCACGAAAATGGTGAGTAAAATGTGACTTCGTTGGGATTGTTAGATAATCCCACGAGGAAGAAAGAAAGAAAGCTTTAGATAGATGTATAAGAAATCCAAGAGGACACATCTACATCAGTTTCCAGCAAGAACTGTACAATGTTTTAAAACATGGGAAGAATACATTGTTAGCTGACAACATTTGATGGAACGTTAAATTGATTCCGTAGGACCGAATACAACTTTCTTACATGCTTAGGCTCTATGTAATGGAGCTAGAAACGAGGCTATCATTTTTAGTCTAGTAGATTAGGACACGTTATTGTGTTTTGGTCTACTAGGAGGACAGGCTAGCTGTCAGATTGATTTGACCGTTGGATCTGATTGATCCAACGACCAGATTTACTCCAATGGTAATATTACCGTTAAGGGCAAAAAAATTACTCTTTTGGTCCCTAACGGCTAGTTTTACCCATTTTTCTATAAATACCACCCTAAACTTATTTTTTTTTATCATTTCTTCACTTCAAACACTCATTTCTCTCTCACAAACTCTCTCAACTCTTAAAATTTCTCTCCAAATATTTTTTCAATGGATCCCAACGATTTTCTAGATTATTTTTCAAACAACAAAAACAAAACAATGGAAGAATTTGCACTTGCAAATATTTTCTCCTCTTCTGATGACGAGGAGTACAAAAAAATTCGAGATAATTTCAAGCAATCTATTTGGAATGATCCTGCTGAAGAAAAGATGTTGAAATTAGTACAACAAACCATTCTATATGATGAATCCTCCAGCCGATGCCGTGAAAAAAGACCAAGATGCTATATTAACCGAGACTGTATAGGTGGTCACGAACGGTTAGTTCATGACTATTTTTCTGAAAATACCACCTACAATGATGATATTTTTCGGCGTAGGTTTTGTTTGAAGAGGGATTTATTTTTCAGATCGTGGAGGCCGTCAGAAATCACTCCGACTATTTTCGCCAAACCCTTGATGCGATTGGTTTCCCTAGTCTTTCACCACTTCAAAAATGCACGACTGCAATACGACAGTTGACATATGGTTGTTCTGGTGATTTGTTTGATGAATATTTATGTCTCGGTGAGTCCACTGCCAACCATTGTTTGAGAATTTTTGTCAGTGTGTCGTAGAAGTTTTCGGTAGCAGATATTTGATAAAACCGATCACTGCTGATGTTCAGCGACTCTACTCAATGCACGAAGAACAACAGGA
>CAODLS010097401.1:0-13253 GCA_948243855.1 Flueggea neowawraea | reverse complement strand
AGGGTTTGCTTTACTTTTAAAGAGGTTAAGAAATTTGATTAATTTATAGCTAGAAAGGTATGATTTTGGGATCATCGGGAGGTAAAGTCCCGAACTTTATTATGATTTTGTTGTCTTTATTTAACTTTCGCTATGAAATTACTGTCGCTTCCCATGTATAGTAATGCGTTCTTATTTTTTTCTCTTGGCGATTTTGTAATCTTTGTGTTGCAATTTGCTAATGTTAAATTCTTAGTTCAATTTTCGCTGATGATATGGAAGAAGTGATGTTTTGAGATCGTGCTGTGTGTTTTAGAAGTCCTTGCTTTATATTGTCCGCTTAAGGAAGGTGCTCCATTGTTGCGCTCATTGCTGTTTTAATTTCGTAAGAAGTGGTTAGTTGGTTGTTTGCAGTGGGAAAATTTCGCGATTGTAGTAGGGGACTGAATTTTGTGATTTTGGTGGTGGAAGGAAGATGTCTTCTGTTGATTTCGTCTTAGTTCCATTAGTTGAAGAATGTAACTTGTATTGGTGGGAGCTATTTGAACTTTATTATTCGTTTGCGTTGCCTTGGTGCTCTATTTAATTGTTATCAGTTCTTTTTAATGTATTATGCGTCAAATCTATTATGCTATGTGTGTAAAAGAAGTGATATTGGGAATTCATTGATCTTCATGCTATGCGATTTGTATTGACCTTTTTTTGTTTGTCATTTTCGCTTCGTGAGTATATGGGAAAAATTGTTTTAGTTATTCTGGGACTTGTTGATGTGTTGTTTGTTTTATTGATGTCTGCGAAACATGTTTTACTAAACTGTGTTAATGCATACTGCCATTCCTACCCATAGGTTTTAGGCCTAGGAATATTAGTAATGAGTTCATTCTTTCCTGAAGTTGTCTTTAGCTAATATCCAGCACTTAGCACTATACATATTCTCCTTCTCTTTGACTGTATAAATTGACGTTGGTGGTTCCACTTTTTTTTCATCTTATGATTGAGATCATTCTCGCAAATTTAGTTCGTGATTCTAAATGTGTTTTCCTTCAAACCCTTCTCGTTTGGGTTTTTTTTATTGTCAACTTTGTTGCAAGTATCCTACTGATTTAGTTATGGGAAAGTTTGTTTGACATTTGCGACGAAGGAAATGATGAAATATATCTTTTTTTTCTGTTATCCGCTTAAGCAGTTTTTGAAGTTCTGGAAGGAGAGATGTTTGTGTAGTCAGGTTGGTTTGGGAGATGGATGTTTATGAGGTTGCCACATTGGTTCATGCCAAAATTAGCTGAGACGTAATCGCATTTCCTGACTGTGTTGGTTACAACTTGCAACGGACACAAAAATCAGATGCTTTTGAAATCTTAAACTAGTGAGTGAACTCTTAAAATTCTTGCAGTCGCCAATAAACAAAATCAGAAAGGAAAGACAGTTTTCAGAAGTAGTGATGGCCTTGATAACCAGTTGCGTATCCAATTCAATAACGAGATGCGGAATATTGTGCGCACTTGTCCAGTTTAATGGCTCCCTGCTGCTTTAAAGTTCCGCCATTTTCGGATTATCTATTATTCGAGGAGCCGAGGAGAGTGCAATCAATCACTGGCGGGGTGATTCTGAAATAATCCCAGATGGGAACAGAAAACGTTGTTGATCAATAATTAATGTGACCAAGACATTATTCTTGAACCGAAGTTCGAACACACGACATGCGGCTTCTGAACAGTTTTCTAACATCAAAACAGGTTTAAGGGTTAATTTGTCCGCGGCCACTCATAATTGGAGATGTGTGCAGTATGGTTACTATTTTTAATTTCTGTACCAGAGTACAACTATCGATCACGGTTTTGTTCCATAAAATTGCTTTGGCTGGTTTTTTCAGAGTCCGGGGACAAACTGATGATTAGAACTGCCATGCCATCACGTAGAACCGTAGGGCTGCGCTAAAAGGGCAGCCAGAGCCCAGCCCGGATAAATTTACAGGCGGGGTTATTAGCGGTCCAAATTTTTTAAAAATAAAATAGGATTAGGTCAAGACTTATGAAATAGTCCGTGGCCTATCCGACCATAATATATACATAATATATATGATTTTTATATTTTATATATTTAATATATAATATATTAATATTAATTTAATGTATTATGTGTTATAAATTAGTAAAAATAAAATCAATTATAAATTTAAGAGTTATTTAATATTTATCAAAATATAATTTATATAATAAAATATATGTTAAATTATATTTTGATAAAAAATATAGAATATTCATATTTTTTTAACAAAATTGGTCAGCTAGCCGGCTCAACCTTTTTAATGGGCGGGCTTGGGCAAGACACCTAGCCCAATCAACAGGACTTGGTCCAACCCGTATAAAACAACTATAAAAAAATACCCCTAGCCTGGCCTGACTCGATGCCCAGCCTTACATAGAAGCCAACTTAGTGCCATATGGACATTTTCATAAGGGCATCTCTAGTGCCTTAACCAATTGATAAATTTGTCACATCAGTAATTCACTAACTCTTCACTTAACAAATTATTTCTCACTAATGGTTAACTTCTCACTAGGAGTGGCAAAAAGGGTCACGACATGCGTAACACACAAAATTAGCGGGTTAGAGTTGGGCTTAAACGAGTTCCTATCATAAATGGGTCGACCCGTTTATGACACGAACCAACGGGTCGTGTCGTATCAACCCGCGAATCCGTTTATAAATTATATAATATAATTATTATATTATATAATATATATAATATAATAATTAATAATTTTTTGATATTTATTTTCTTATGAACTTTGAACATTTTATTTGAATTTTTGTGTGTTAATTTTAATTGTATTTTTAATTTGAATTGTGTTGAAATATTAAATAGGTTAAATGGGTCATAAACGAGTTAAGTGGGCTAAACAGGTTGACAAGTCGTGTCAAATTTTAATAAAAAATACGACCCATTTAATTAAGCAGGTTAGTCGTGTCGTGCCAACCCGTTTACTAATCGTGTCGTATCAACTCGTTTATTAAATAAGTTGTGTTCGTGTTGACCCTAATCGTATCACCAGAGTGGGTCAACACGACCCCCCTACACGTTTTGCCACCCCTACTTCTCACTATACTCTAATATAAGACCCATAATAACTTCTCATTATTTTATTTATTTATAACATCTAAATTATAATAAAAATATTTATTTGACATAATTATTTTGTGAATTAACATTTGAGTTAAAAATATTATTTTAGAAATTATAGTATATAATATTTATTTTAATAATTATTTAATTAAATATTTAAAAATAACACTTTTAGTAAAATAAAATTTAATGTTTGCTTAAATAAATATTTAAATTATAATTTAACTTGAAAATTAAAAATTAAATGTTAAAAATATAATTTCATTCATCAATTGGATTTTTTAGAAAGTAATTATTTAAAATTTAGATTCATATTTTATTAAAGAGTAAAATAGAAGGTGAGAAATTAAACAAAAAATTGAACAAAGTGACAAAAATAGAGAAAATTAAAATTATAAAAAAATTTAAAGTTGTAAAAAAATAATAAAAAGAGTAAGAAAATAATTAAATTTATATTAAAAAAACAAAGTGTTGAAAATAAAAAAGAGAGTCTCCGTGGCTGTGCACAACCAACCTTTGTTTTGTGAGCAACCTCCCATCGCTGACCTGACACCTCTAGTGCTCAGTACTAATTGAACACTGGCGGTGCTCTAAATCATCTCACATGTCCACGTGGTACTCAAAACAAGTTTCCCAACGCGATACTCAAACCAGGTTTCAGAATTTGACCAACTTGAAGGCATCCTCAACTCAATTATTGGACTCATTTTTTATTTAATTTATTGATACATTATTATTATATTAATTTTTTATATAATTTTTTATTGTTCTGTTTCATTTTAATAATTTAAATTATTATTAAATTTTCATATAAAATTCATTATTATTTTATTATTTTATTTAATTTTATTTTATAATATTTTATAATATATACTATATAAAATATATTTTTTCACACAAATAATTAAATATTTTTAGTTAGTAAAAAATGATACATTTTAAAAAAATAAAATTACACAAATAATAAAATAACATAAAAAGTAAATTACATTAAAAGAATAAATTAATGTTAAAAATTAAATTTACATTAGAAAAATAAAATAACATTAAGAAAAATACATTAAAAAACTAATAAATTACAATAAAAATTAAAATTACAATAAAATTTCTATTCAAAGCCTAATTTCGCTTTAATCTTAGCACGCATTTTCTCATGAATGCAAGTTGCATTGTAGTCATGTTGTTGGTGTCTTTCATAATTATTTCGTGTTCTTTAAATGACATTAATTGATTTGACATGACCATTGATTCATCTTTCTTTGATGTCCATTTGTTCATGACATCTTCTTCGAGCCATAAATCATTTGACAGAGTCTCCTTTTCTTTTCCATTTATTTTCATCGTCGCTTTTGATTTGATACTTTTTGACCTATTGGACGAACTTCATCATCATTATCATCTGTCTCCACATTTGTATTTGCATTTGACGAATTCGTATAGGCACCGTTTTCATTATTCTTTGCTCTTTTTGATGCTCGTGGAAGCTGACAGTTCCATTTTGGCTCATCTTTCAGCAATGCCCAAACGTGCTCATGAGTGAAATGTTTTTTCCGACTTTGAAAATATAATTCACGAGCATGTTCCTTCACTTAGTCGTCACTCCAACCAATATGATGTTCGTTCTTTAATTTGCTGTAGATGTGGTTGAACTCATTAACAAGTGGTAGAAACTAATACCAATAGTTCTTAACGGCCTTCATTTTTCTTGGCGCGACATCTCTTCGATGTGCATTGAAATATTCAGTAATTCTTTTCTAAAACGCTTTGTCACTCTGGTTATTGCCAACAATACCGTCACTTGAAATTGTTATCCACAATCATGCGAGCCTTCGATCATCTTTCATGCTCCACAAAACATGTTTATCTATATTTTCTTTGTCCGCGTCGTTTGGTGGATAAGAAGACTGATTGACTGGTGGTGTTGAAAAGGAAGAAATTTGGGAATCAGATAATGAATTCGATTCGGTGACATTGGAATTATTGGTTCCAAAACAAATATCCAAATTATTAAAACTATTTTGAAAATTTGGGTGGGGATAAGGAAATGCAAAATTTTGTATTTCCGGTGCAAAAAAGGGTATGCCATATTTTGGACATTAGAGGAATTTTGGGTAAATATGAAATTTTGTGGCAAAAATTGGTACAATAGTAAAATTGAGATCCATTTTTTTTTTGTAATAGAAAAAGAAAATTGAAGATTAATTGTAGATTGAATGAATTGGAGTTAAAATGAAATAAAAATTGAAACAAATATTTATAGAGAGGAAACAACAATCAAATTAATAAAAAAAGCAAAAAGATAAAAAAAAAAATATGACTATTGAGTTCCAACAATCATGTCCCTCCATTGGTGTCTTGTTGTAGATGTTTAGTCATTACATTCTCATAAACTAAACTCATATGACCAACGCGACACAAGTTGCGTGCCACGTGGCACTGAGTTGGCTTCCATGTATGTGACGTGGCAATCCTAACCTTCAATTGATCACCAAAGTCTGAGAAAAATCAGACAAAGTGACTTTCTGGAACAAAATCGTGATTGACAGTGGTATTTTAATACAAAATTTGAGAACAGTGATTACACTGTACACTTCTCCAACTGTGAGTGACCAAAATAAAACTAACCCAAGGTGTAACGTCCCCAAAATTCTCAATAGTCCCAAAACAAACCAGAAATTACAAATTGCTCCTCCAACACAAAAACAAAATGGATAACACCACCACACAGCAACCACAAAAACACAGGATATAAAAGACAAACTGACAGAGACCATCATGCCATTATCACCGTCACTCCTCCGCTCGCACTCTAACCACTACCACCACCATTCTCGCTCTCTCCTTTCGTTCTTCACCCGTACCATGGCCACCACCACCACAGAACCTATTAGCCCATCAAACACACGTGTCGGCTGGATAGGCACCAGAGTAATGGGCCGCTCCATGTGTAGCCACCTAATAAATGCCGGCTACACCATCACCGTCTTCGACGGAACTCTTTCCAAGGCCCAACCCCTCCTCGACGTCGGCGCTCGTCTTGCCGACTCCCTTCCGCCGTCGCATCCGCCTCGGACGTCGTCTTCTCCATCGTCGGCTTCCCCTCCGACGTACGCCAGGTCCTCCTCCACCAATCAACAGGCTCGCTCTCCGGCCTTCTACCCGGCGGAGTCCTTGTTGACATGACCACCTCGGAACCGTCTCTCTCCGCCGAGATCTCCGACGCAGCCACCGCGAAGGGATGCACGCAATCGACGAACCTGTGTAGGGCGGCAACAGGGGAGCAAAGAACGGGACGCTGTCAATCTTTGCCGGAGGGGATAAAGCCGTAATCGAAAAACTAAATCCTTTATTTTCCCTAATGGGGAATGTTAATTACATGGGTGCCACTGGGAAAGGTCAGTTCGCGAAATTAGGGAACCAAATTACGATAGCGTCGACATGGTGGGGCTTGTGGAGGGAATGATTTACGCATACAAGGCCGGCTTGAATGTGGAGTTGTATCTGAACGCAATTTCGACGGGGGGCCGGTAGCCGGTCGCTTGACTGTACGGGAGTAGGATACTGAACCGGGACTTTGCGGCGGGGTTTTATGTGAATCATTTCGTGAAGGATTTGGGGATTTGTTTGAAGGAGTGTGTGAGAATGGGGCTTGGCTTGCCCGGTTTGGCTCTGGCTCAGCAGCTTTACTCGTCTCTGAAGGCTCATGGTGAGGGTGATTTGGGTACACAAGCCATTATCTTGGCATTGGAGAGGCTTAACAATGTTCGTCTACCCAATTTGGCTTCTCCAAATTGACATTGCTGGTATACACATTACATATACTTTGTTGTGAATGTATGGATTGAATTGATTTGGATTTAATAAATTGAGATGTTTATATGTGGTGATTTGTGTTGCTCCTTCGTGGTCGATTGTTAGTTTTTTCCAGGCTCCTCATTTGATCATTAGTGTGTGAGTGGAGGGATTTTGATAATCTTGTATCATATTGTCAAACCCAATCCCTCTCATATCCTTCGGCACCAGTTTGCTTGTATATTAATTTACAAATTTTTGTGCACAAAGGTGTGGGAGCTTGGAGATATGCTTTTGCTGTTGCCAATTCTGGATCAAAGTCTAAAATTTCGCTGGACTTGTAATTAGTTGCTGTCACGTTCTGTCTAGGTGTATAGGTTGTTAAATATATATGCCATGTGTAGTTTTACTTTCTTTCAGGGTTGGTCATGGTAGGGTTTTGCTGTTGCCAATTCCCGGGGGGGGGGGGCGTTTGGGTTGCAAACATGGAGTTTTAGCCTCAGCGAGTTGGCGTACGATGTATTTTATGTTGTTTAGCGCTGTTTGATTGACATTGGATTTGATTCTATTTAGGTGCTTATTTAGCCAAAACTAAAAGGGTATGGATTTATATTTTATGGGCAGTCGTGTAAGCAAAACATGGTTTTGGTTGCAGTAATGGGTATCTAAATTCATGACAGGAAGTTGTGTGCTATTCTACTGAATGCTGTCTTTGTGCTGTCCTAGCCGAATCCTAAACCGAGTGCCTTATTTCAAATACTACATGAAAAGGGTATGATAACAGCAGCAATTTGCTAATTTGAATCAACAACGTTAAATTGCTTTCTATCCCAACCGTGGAAAGGTTGCAACTCATCTTTCATACTATGAACAGCAGAAGTTTTGAGATGCTATTTTGGGGTATCTGGGGTCGAAGAAACCATTTGTTGTGGACTGTGAAGTGGGTGCTGATTAGAATGTCAACAAGTGTGCTGAATCAATGTCAAATAGCTAAGATAACCAGGTAGTTGGCGCCTGTGTATTTTGCAATCAGAACCTGGAAACATCTGAGCATTTGTTCCTGAGATGTCCTCAATTACATCAGGTTAGAATTACTATGGATCCAACTTCTCTCATGATAATGTGGTTTCATTTATTGATTGGTTTGAGAGTCTGTCAGTCAAGCCGTCATGAGCTGCTCCGGAAGATTGTTTGCAGTTTATGGGCTTTATTGTGTCATAGGACTGTTGTTCAATCAGGGCAAGCCTTTCTCAGTGTGTCACATCTCTTTCACTGCTGGTAGCATTTGAGTTCAATGGAAGATTATGGGAATGACCCCTCAATCTCAGCAGAATAATACAGGAATCAACTAAATTGATTCTAAAAAGAGTTGGATCATGACAATGTAGGTGGAGAAAAATTGGTGAAGGGTTAGTGGTGGATGTTTTTCAGGGAGGGCGTGCGGTTAATGGTGGCTCTGGTTAGTGGTTGGTTTTATTCAGCTGACCTTTCAACGTTTACTAACGGAGGGATCAAATGTGATAATAAATTAAATTCAAGGATGTCCTAACAGGATATTTTAAACCTTAAGGACTGCGGAGTGAGTTTAGTAATGCTGTTACTCCCACTGGCCTCCAAGACGCCATCATCTCAGCTTTCTTCTTCTTCTTCTTCTTCACCACCATCATCATAGATTCTATCAGGTACGTTCTAATCAATGCTTTAGCTTGATTAAAAAATGTCAAAAATCCAGAATCTTCATATTCCTCAATTATTCACAATCGTCTTTTTCGGGAAGTGGTTTTACTGCTTTGTTATTTTGGTTACAAATCTAGGGTTTCAATTTCGTATTTCTCAGGACTTCCATGATTCTGAATAGATTACGTTTTTATGAACGTTAAGTGGTGTCGTTGAAGTTTTATTTGCTAATTGTAGTTGTTAAAGGCGCACGCTTTTCTTAGTTTTGTTGCTTAGGCATGCAAAATTCCGGTTTTTCCGAGCTTTTGCTCTGTAATTGTTTTTCACTATCTAGACATCAATAAATAGTTAAATTAATATTACATTGTTATTTATTCATGAGTATTGAGTACCGATATACTGTCTAGCAAAATGCTTAAAGTAGTTAAGAACTAATTAGTGCTTCTATATTTTCATTCAGGTTTCTGAGGGAGTTTGTGGGTTGTATATTAAAGTGCTGACTGGGGATTGAGGATTGTGTGCACTCAGTCCGAATGATTACAGGAAGCAGGGACAGATGGGGATAATAAGAAGCAGTTTCTCGTCCATGGTAGGCACGGTATGTGGGGTTTACATTGCTCAAAACTACGACGTTCCCAAGATCAAGAAGCTTTTTGATACAGCTGTCTCCAAAGCCAAGCTCTGGGAACAAACGAATCGCAAACCCGACAGTGGAAAGAGTAAAGATTAATCATAGCTCATCGACCACCATAAGGTGTTTCCTATAATTTTTCTTTTCTAGTCTTTTTGGTATAAGAATTGGTTGATTGAAACCAAACTTGGAAAGTAAGGGGCCAAATAACCATTTCTTCTTTTGATACATTTGGCTGCAAGTCTACTGTTCAGTGGCCAATTTTCGTAACAACATGGATCTCTTTCCCTGATGATAGTACTTGTTATTTGAACTAACATGTGTAGCAATATAGGATTGTCTTGACTCTGATGACATTTCCTTTTTCCTGGTCATTGCTAAGTTTCCACTAAGTGCAAGACTTGGAGACGTTATGTGCTCCTATTTAGTAATTTTCAGTACTTAACCTACAAAAAAAATATCAAACGCGGATAAAACATCCCCCTAAATTGAAGTTTATTGTTACAAAGAAACATACCATCTTATCAGACATAGATCATATAGCAATTATATTCTGTTTAATGACTCCTAATTTGCAAGAAAAATTTTAACAAAATAAATTCGATAATCTTCAATTAGTCCATTGATATGTTAGAAAAATTCTTGAATTGGATACATGACCTAATCCAATGATTCTTTTATGCTTAAAAGTAGAGACAGAGGACGAAATAGGTAAGAAAATTTATCATATGGACCTAATGGTCAAAGATGGTTAATATGTATATTGGAAATAGAAACTTGGTGAGAAGAACGAAGATTGGTTTGTTTATCAGTGTATTGTTGGCTAAAGATGAGAATTGCTTCCAAAATTATTGATTAACTAGAGAATAATGGATCGGATGCTTAAGAAGGTGAATGTATTTCCAAAATTCTTGATTATGAAGAATGACTATCTGTTAGACCCGTTGTCGGGGGTAGAGTGACTATCTTTCAATACCGTTGCCGTGGGTGGTAATGGTTTTTCTCTCTATGATGGATCATGGATGTTACTTGTAACTATCTTTCAATACCGTTGCCGTGGGTATTGTTTTTTCTCTCTATGATGGATGATACTTGTATTGTACTGCCTTTGATGGATAACATCGATTGACTGGCTTTTTTTGGTCATTACATCATATTGCTGATCTCACTTTAATATATATCAAAGAAAATTGGAACCAATTGGAATTAAGATGAAGTCCAACTTAGTCAAGTGGTCGGGTCTTCGTCTAGTGTTTCTTTCCTAGTTCTGCCCTACTTACCTTGAATTCGTTTTCATTCCACTCAATGAGGACGCTTTTTGAAAGCTCCACCAATTTTTTATTGTTGTTTTCTTTCTAAGCAGGAATAGGATCTGGAAGAAGAATACGTACCTGTATTTCCTGATTATAAGCATTAAAGCTTATCCTACAATAATCTAAGAAAATTAGCTTATTAGTTCTGTAAATTTGGTGATTTATCATCTTAATTCAATGTACAGTACCTCTGTTCTTGGAAGAATAACGTGATTCTTGTGTTCACGGGGAAAATTTTGACAGCAGATATTGATATGCACTATATCCTTGCTGATGTTGCCCGTTGATGCAGAAATTTACTCCACGTCTAGAAATCCTGGTTTCACTTGCTTTCAGGGCAAGAATGGAGCTTTTCTCATGCATAATTGAGGTTGTTTAGGCTTTCTCTAATAATTCATGAAGAGATATGACCTTTTTGGTATTTTTTATTTTTGACCCTGTTAATCGAACATGTATTTATTTATGTTATTTAGAATTTTAGTTCCATGTATTTTATAGTATAAGGGACCAAGTTTTCATTTTTTTCTGGTAAGGACAGCCGGCTGCTCCATAAGATGTTGAAGCATTTAATTTAAATTCACTCTTCCCTAGCATTTTGTTATGCATTAGTTCAACTTCTAGAGGCATTTTGTTTATTGTGTAAGAACTAATTCTCTGTTAGTATAGTGGATAAGATTGGTTCATATATTAGTGAATGGAAAAAGTATTAAGGTTATTTTTTTTTTAAAGGAGAGTCGGGCCTCGGGGGTTACTGACAGTGATGATCCTTCTATCGAGCGTGACCATGCAGGTAGTCGAGGGAAGGCTCACCACGACACCTGCTAGAAGCCAGCGTTAAGCTGTTAAATCTCGAGGATATTCAAAGACTTACCACCAAAGAAACGGATAAATCTCGAAGCCGGGTCTCGTGCTCTCTGGGACATAACCTCTCCACTGGACCACTCCCTAAGGGGTAAAACATCAAGGTTATTTATTATTATTATTAAATTTTTTTAAGGTTATTTTGACTGGGTGGATATCGTCTGTTTCATATAGTATATAGTGCAATGAGTGGCTCTCCTACAAAACACTGGGTTCGCATTTATTACTGACATGATCTGTGTGTGGATGAGAATTGAGAAGGAGGAATTGTTGAACAACCAATTGGGATCAAGGTCAAGTCAATGCAAGTCAATTGGGTCATCTTCCAAGTTTTTAATGGTTTGTGATTGTTGCTTTCTTCACTTTTTTCTTTTATCAGGAAGAGATCATGAGGGAGAATTTAAAGGATTATTTCCTAGATTTCATAAGTTAGGCATTTATACTCACTTCAGTATTCTTTTTCCTTTCCACACATGTGGATCCTGTTGTAATCTAATAACAAATAGAGTATTTTGTCTTGTAAATTTGGTGATTTATTAGCTTAAATTCCTGAGATTTAGGATCTATTAAGGCTCCTGGAATTGTATTCGACCATTCTTTCATAAATGGTTAATGGGATCATTCCAACTGCTACTTTTCTGTTTCTTGGGTTTGAAGGTAACAAATCATACTACTGTAAATTTAATTTTGGGTTCAAAAATTTTATTCACACCAAAATTTCAATATCATTAGAGATCTTGACTAAGGAGGCTCACATAGTATTAGGGGTAGCTCTAATACCATTATAATTGGATTTTAATTCAATCTCAAAAAATACTTTATGAAAAAAGATTGTTACTTGATAATAAAATCAAGAGACAATACATACATAAACAATGTGGGATAATTTCCTTCTTTAACAATTATGTTTTAAAGGATTTTTATCAATGAGTCAAAAGTCTCTATTTTGGCTTCAGTTATACAAAATAATTAAGCTTTTGATTTTTCAACATTTTGGCGTTTGACTGTTGAATTTGCCTTATTTTCTTTACATCCTTTCTTTCTACGACACTGAAACAAAGACCTGAAATATTTTGACAGATACAAGTGTGGTGCGCTATTGTTATATGCGTAGATAATGAACAATTTGCAGTAAAAATATGCAATATTTTACGCTATCGAATTCAATATATTTGACCAGGTTTGACAGATTATATGTTAACTAAGGTTCGTGGGGATTTTAGTTTAGCCTTTAAATCTTATAAAAACACACAAAAGATTTCAGTTTTTTTTTTCAGGATTTTGTGGAGGTCATTTTCGCAGGGGTCGTTAAATAAAGAGGCTGGAATCTGAAATAAATCTGTGGTTTAGTAGTATGAGAATCGTTCTTTTTAAAAATATTGACTGACTTAAAAAAATTCCAAGTCTTGAAGTTTAAAAGTTCGTTGCTTGCCGTTGTTTTTTTCATATCCTTGTGAACCTACAAAGGAAGTTTACCCCAGAACAGCTAACTGAAACCTCCTCAAATGTCGAAACTAGTCCAGTCAATTTACTTCATTACTTTGTTTTTTACCCTCTTCAGGAGCTGCAGCTCTGAGCTTAGTAGTAATAGAATCCTATTTAACATAAAAAAACAATATATACTGAGACATAAAAAATATTGAAGTTAAAAAGGTCGTTGCTTGCCGTTGTTTTTTTTCATATACGTGTGCACCTTCCACACGCAAGTTTGAATGAGTGTGAAAAACTGATGTTCTCCCTTGGCAGCTCATGTTCAATTGCTATTTCTGAACCTACAAAGGAAGTTTACCCCAGAACAGCTAACTGAAACCTCCTCAAATGTCGAAACTAGTCCAGTCAATTTACTTCATTACTTTGTTTTTTACCTTCTTCA
>CAODLS010097300.1:0-23468 GCA_948243855.1 Flueggea neowawraea | reverse complement strand
ATTAAAGGAAGATGCATCATGCAAGTTCACAACAAAAATATTTCCATGCCTAAAACCAACAAATGCAATTTTATCATCTTTTAAAACTGTGCAATGAGTCAATTCAAATCTAACATCATAGTCCATGTCACATAATTTAGAGACACTAAGCAAGTTATATTGTAATCCATCAACTAAATAAACATTATCAATGGTTGGCAAAGGTTCCTTACCCACTTTACCAATACCAATAATTTTACCTTTGTTGTTGTCACCAAATGTGACATGTCCATGATTCTTCATTTTGATTTCAACAAATAGGCTTTTATCTCCACTCATGTGCCTTGACCATCCACTATCAATGTACTACATGCTTGAGGATACTCTATTTTTGACTTGCACCTCATCATCCTCCTCATCACTTGAGTATGAGCTTTGAGCCATAAGAGCAAGGTTGACTTCTTCCTTTGCATCATCATCATCTTCTTCATCACTCCAAGTGGCAACAAGAACCTCTTTCTTCTTGTTCTTCTCATAATGTGATTTAGAGATGGGAACTCTACAATCTTTGGCATAATGTCCCAGTTTTCCACATTTGTAGCAAGAATCATCACTTTTCTTCTTGAAGGATGAACTCTTCTTATAGTCATCTCTAGTTCCCTTCTTCATGTCTCTCTTTCTTCTTTGCAATAAGGATTTGTATCTCTTTATGTTCTTTGCATAGAGAGCAAGTTCATCATCTTCATAATCCTTTTCTTCTTCCTCATCATCACTAATTGCTTCTTTTGCTTTGAAAGCCAAGTTCTTCTCTTTTGGTTTGGCCTTGGAGCTTCTATTCTTCAAGACAATCTTATAGTTAATGAGAGAATCAATTAAAACACTAAACTCCATTTTGTTCAAATCTTTCGATTCCATAATAGCCGTAACCGTTGCATCCGATTCCTTTGGCAAAGATCGTAAGATCTTCTTGACTTTATCACTACTTGAAATAGGCTTTCCAAAAGAAGCAAGACCATTGGTGATTTCGAAGAACCAATCAAGCATACTAGTGATGCTTTCTTCTTCCTTCATATTGAACAACTCATAGTCATGTAGCATTATGATGATCTTTGTCTCCTTGACTTGAATGGTTCCAATGTAGTCACCTCCAACATTTCCCAAATTTCTTTAGCATTTTCAAAAAAGAAAATTCTATTATGATCTTATGGATTCAATGCACAATATAAGATTTGAGTTGCTTTGGAATTTGTATGGAGTTTCTTCCAATCTTCCTCACCAAAATCTTTGTACTCCTTGATAGAGTCATCTTCATTCATTGGAATTTCGGGACCTAGCACAATCACCTTCCAAGTTTCTATATCATAGAATTGAAGGAATACCGTCATATTTTTCTTCCAAGAGTTGAAGTTAGAACCATCAAAGAATGGAGGACGATTTACCGCATAACTTTCACTATGCATTCCGATATTCAAAGCCATCACAGATCCTTCACTCTTCGGTTGTTAAGCCGCTTCAAATAAGAGCTCAGGCTCTGATACCACTTGTTGGAGAATTTTTCCGAGGATTCCTTGGTTTGGTTTGGAGAGCGGAAGCAAGTTGGAGTGAAGAGAGAAAATAACACCGCAATTTATAGTAGTTCGGTCAACCATGTCTACGTCCACTACCTAAGTATCACCACTTAGGATTTCCACTATCAATCTCAAAAAATATTACAACTTCACTTTCTAGCTAAGTGAGAACTCTTACAAGGTTCTTGATTTCATTTCAAGAACAAAAACCAACCTAAGGATCTACCATTGATCCCACTCACAATCACTCTTTTAAAGGCATGTACAAGCACTCACCAATTATAAATGAACTAGTGATATAAGCAATAATGATAACAATTAATGAACAAAGAACTTGCATTAATATGAGAGAGAAAATCAAGGCTTGAATGCTTGGTTATTGTTTGGCATTAATGCTCAAGTGTTCTGTCTCTTTTTTCTGGAATCCCAAGCATGTATTAATACCTCTCTCTTAATTTCAGACCGTTGTGGGGTGTATTGTAGCCGTTGTAGAAAAAAATGGGGCGCATTTAATGCTCTGTCAGAGTCTTCTCATGTATGTGACAACAATCTTACGTATATGACCTGACTTGAGCTCCATCACACGTACGTGATAATTAAATTAACGTACATAGATCATAGTGGATTCCCAGTTAACGTACGTGAAATATAACTGACATACGTGACTTCTATGTTTGAACCATCCAGTAGCTTTTGTTTTTAATCCGGAGCATCTTGCGTACTTGAAACTCCATCTCACATACTTTAGATTAATGTGACGAACGTGACATTTGACTCTTGCATAAGTGAACGATCAACACTTGACTTTTGCTTCTACTGTTTGTCTCGATCTACGTGAAATTCAAACACACATGCTCTGAGATGAAATCTTCATCTTGTCTTGTATGGATGACGTACGTGACTTTACATGTCACACGTACGTGTGGCTTCATGCCTTCAAGTGATTCAAGACTTCAATTTTCTCGCTTTAATTTTGATCATTTTTCACGTACTTTTGATACCTTTCATGTACATGACTTCATATGATGTATGTAAACTTTGTCTCACATACGTGAGGATCACTTCTTCCATTAACCTCGTTGCTTCTGTTTCAGGTCACGGTCTTTACTTTTGGTCACGGTCGAACTCACGTACTTTAGATTAATATCACGTACGTGACATATACACATGTACGTTAATTTTTACATATGTAAGTTGATCATCCTCATGTCAAATTTTGCATTTTGTTCATCATCAAAACTTAGAGAAATCTCAATGTTGACCACCCTTGGTCCAAAAAGGGTGTCGATTACTCGAGTAGACAATTGTGTTACTCGAGCAAGCCCTATTCTGGGATGAACACAAAGAACACCTGAAGATGTGTTACTTGAGTAAGCATAAGGGCTTCCTTGAGTAAGCACTGGATCTAGGCAGCAGTCTATAAATACCCCCACCCGACTCCTTCGTTCTCTCACTCTCATTTCTCTCTCTAAACACTCTTAATCCATCCAGGAATCATTTTTGTTGGTTCACCTTCGTTCCAGATAATCCCTTAAGGTAAGATTGAGCTTCCAAACTCTTATTTACTTCATTTTTTTTATCATTCTTGCAAAAATGTTCATATTAGGGTTTTTGAATAATTGTTCATAGATTCTTATTGTGCTGTTCCTTTAAGAATGCTTGTTAGGGTTTTGTTAGATCGTGGCTTTGGGAACCTAAAAACACTTAGAGGTAGCCTAGATTCATGGGAATCAAGAATGGTTATAAATGGGTTTCTACCATTTTGGGTTTAGGTGATTTCTTGTCTTTGTTGAGTTGTCCTGATGGTTTTGACCATAGATTTGAGTTCAGGGGTTTGTTTATTGGAAATATGGGTGTTTGGGTTCGTTTTTAAGTGGTAAAATCTAGAGTTGGTCGACTTTGGGGATTTATGGGTAATGTCTTACTCGAGTAAGCACATAGGTTTACTCGAGTAATCGTGGTGCTGTCTTACTCGAGTAAACGAATATGTTACTCGAGTAAGATGAGGTTGGTCTTACACAAGTAACAGTTTGGCTGACTCGAGTAAATAAAAGGTTTCTTACTCGAGTAAGCTATAAGTTACTCGAGTAAGATGGGGTCGTCAGGGACTCATTTTGTATCTTTGTATATTGTTGATTTCTGAGAGTTCGAGGACTTATTTGGGGATTTTGACTACTTGAAAAAGTTAGTTAGCTATCTAAGAATAGTCTGAGGACTATTTTTTAATTTGTCAAGTCCCGGGGAATAGACGTAATTTTACACTGGTCAAGGACCAAACTGTAATTTTATGTAGAGTTTGAATTTTGGATTCAGGTGGATAGATTATCATTCGATATGGATCATTTGGGATCTTTCGAGAGTATGCATCTGCATTTGTACATCATGCATTTGGTATTCCCACAGTACCGCAGTTGAATTTTCTTCTGATATATCTATCGATAAATATTTGTTATGTTCAGCTTCTTGTTCGTGACCAAGAGACCAGCCACCAACGAGTAGGGCCTGACGGGTGTTTGCACTTGGAGTTCCAGGTGAGTGAATAACAGCTTTAGACACATAAGTTGTGTCTCAAACAGTATATGTTTTCTGTTGTGTATGGCACATACTTTGAAAATTGATTAATCTAAGGATTGGCTAATGATAAACTGATTATGTGTATTAATCAGGATTCTGCTTTAAAATTAATATATATGTATTATATATCTCCTCTCTGATTTTGATGCTTTTACGAATACTCTACTTTGATACTATATATTAGTATGATTCCTTTTTTCTGATATGGGACTCCTACGTTACGGGGAGAAAAGTGACCTTTGGTATACCAACGCTTTGATAAGTCCAGCTACCAGGGATGATGGTAGCCATGTGTTCTGATCCAACACATGATTTGATATTTATTGTGGCAGAGCCCACATGTTTTGTTATTAGTGCTAGATGCACGCCTTCTGCTTTGGTCCCATATGTCTGTATATATGTTTTGACTCTGAAAATGAAAATCGTTTTATACGCCATTGTGTTTATGATTGCTTTGTATGCGAACCCTTTTACAAAATGATTTCTGAAAAGCTATTACATATGTATAGCGTGTATATATATGTATATTAAACTATATATGCATGTGTAGTTTTGAACTGTTTTCAAACAGTCTTTGTGAGGCACGTATGAGGCGATCTAGAGTGTTATTTCTCACTGGGCCCTGACCCCATTTGTTTCTCTGTTTACGTGATTCCTATTGAGCAGGTTCATAAACTTTGGCTTCGACAACTGTCATCATCCAGACTCCAGTGAGGCATCTTTTGGTAAGTGATGCTCTTTTATCCAGGCTCGTCTTTTGTTTTGTAGAGCTCCGCATCGGGATGTAGTTGGGTTACCGGGTTGCCATTTTCGCTTTTGAATTATGTTCCTCTGATTTCTGCACTTATAACTTTTGATATATATTTATTTATATATATATATACATATTTGATTTATTATTATGTTTTTTATTATTAAATGTTTTAATAAATGTTTTATAATCTGATCGTTTGGTTAGTATGTTCTGTTCTCTAAGGCTTGTGCGAGATAAGCCGGGCTCCCACAGACGGTTCACCTCGTGACACCATGCATATTAAATCATCATTCAAACACAATCGGATTATGAGCATTAACAAAAATCATTAAATTAATCAAATATTTAGATTGATTATATGTTGGATGTGTAAAACGGTGCAAGCCAGTTGCAATGGGGTTTTCACTTTGCATTGCTCATGAAACGAGTTGCTAATTTTAAACCCTAATGTGTATTGATCTCGTTAATACTTGGATCTCGTAATCAAATTATAATCAAATCCATTGTTTGTATTCTCATTACAAAATCGCATATACAAAACCTAATTGGCTTTCTAAGTGAATCTTAACATCTTATGCAAATACAACAATCACATACAATTCGGTCTCCAACATATAAAACCCAGTTTTATCTTGTTTAAATTAAATCCTAATTAATTATGTACACTAATTAGGGTCTGCCTCTTCTTGTCACAAAAGAATAAAAACTCCTGAAAAATAGGAGTGTATGCCGAATTTGCACTAGGGTTTCTTAATGTTGTTGGGCTTTTAATTATATGATACATTATCATTAAATAAATCACTTTCATTTAAATAAACATTGGCTGAATTTATGTCACGCATGAAATATGCCCAAAAGCTTACTTAACTTAACAAGAAGTAATTTATTTTAAAAGCACATTATATTAATGGATAATATCTTATATCATATTTAAGATATAAATAAAAAAACCTGAAGTATTAATAATTAATCAAATTAATTATATTAATAGTTCAATTACCATGAGAGAGAATATTTGTGAACCTATAATTATATGAACACCTATGTATACCTTTGTACACCTTTTGAACTCCTTTGTACACCTATAAACACCTATCTTTTTATGAACACCTATGTATACTTTTGTACACCTTTGATTATATGAACACCTAATGAACACCTATGATTATAGGAAAGCCTATGTATACCTTTGTACACTTATTGAACTCCTTCATAGACCTACAAACATATATTGAACGCCTATGATTATATGCTTATGTATACATTTGTACACCTATTGAACTCCTTGGTAGACCTATGAACACCTATGTATATAATTGTTCATATATATATAATTGTCCATATGGCATATATATATAAATAATTAATTAATTATTTATATATATATATAAACAATTAATTAGTACTGCTAATTTAGTATATGAATAATTAGTACTGCTAATTTAGTATATGAATAATTATACATATATAATTAATTGTTTATATATATATATATAATTAAAATTTTCGGTACTAGTTTTGGTTCGAAATGGTTGGAGACGGTTCTTAGTATGTGCATTGCTTAAGATCCAGAACAGTCTCAAATAAAAATTTCAGGACGGTTCAGTTCTGAGAAAGTCAAAAGTCAACAGTTCTTTTCGATTCGGATATTCGGTTCGAAAATTTCCAGGATCCTTGTTCAGCCCTATATATATAGCCAGCACTCGCATGCTCGTATTCATTCCATAAAACAATATTCACTCAATATACGTCAAATATCATCGATAAAAAATTGAACAATACATACACACACACACCCACACCCTCATACTCGTATTCATTTCAGTAGACAATATTCTCTCAATATCCTTTAGATATCTCTCAACAATATATATATATATATATATATATAATTTAGTAAGAAATATTTCCTCGATATCCATTAAATAATAGCGAACATAAAACAACAACCCGAACAACAATTTCTCTGTAATATCCAGTTTGTTCCGACTAGGTTTTCTGTAGCTTCCCGATCAATTTCGATTTTATTAGTTCAATTTTGATCTAAATATTTTATGTTTGGAAATGTTGATCAGGTGTTTGAGATGTTAATTGGATGTTTGATGTTTTTTTGGAGTGAGATAGGACCTTTGGTCTTGGTTTGTTCAATTGGATTGTTTGGAAGAACTGAAAAAACAAATCAATTTTTGGAGAAAATATGTCTTGGTAGTCGACCCACAAGGTTGGGTAGTGGACTCACAAAGAACATGTTTGGTTAGTCGACTCGCGAGGTTGGGTATTCGACTAACGGTTTGCAGATCTATAAAAATACCAAGTCCGACCCATTCGGTTCTCACTCTTTTTCATTCCAAACTCTCTAAAACTCGTCTGAATCACTCTCCCATTGGTTATCCATCACTCCTATGCATCTCTTGATGTAAGATCGACATTCCATTCCTTTTATTAACTCTTTTTTTTTTCTTGAATCTTGCATTTCTCTTTTAGGCCGAATTTGAAATGGGTATGCATTTTTTGGATAATTCTGATGAAATAGATGTTTGGGAATGTTAGATTATGATTTTTAGAGGTTAGATAAACATACATCTAGTTTAAAATCACGAGATTTGATGAGTTATTGTTTGGGTTAGGTTTAATTCGAGTTTGATTGATTTTTGAGCAATTTTGTGTTGTTTTTGAGTTATTGTTTGGCCGAATTTGGGTATTTGTTTTGTACTTCAAGCCTTGTGTGAAATAGATCGGGCTCTCACAGACGGTTCGTTTCATACGCTGACCACGATCTACTTTTGTGTCGTGACAATCTCAATAGCATATAGACATACCACTATCTATAAATTATGTAAATTGAAGCAACAATATAAATATAATGTAAATAGTACACCAATAAACAATGATAATCCCGCAAATATCATGTAAATATCAGTTTAACTTAAATTACACTAATATAGACAATCAATCTGCTTCAAGTCTTATTCTGGAAAAGAATCTTTTCCTCCTTCAACCAAACACAAACTGGAATAAGTTAATCCTGCAAACAAACATACCTAAAAACCTTAGCACCCTCAGAGGCGGCGACAACTTCTTTCTCTAGACGGCTACACGAACGGCAACGCAACGTCGACGGCAGACACCAGACGAAGAGAGAGAGAGAGAAGATAGGAAGGATGATGAGAGGCAGCAGTGGCAGGGAATGCAACCTCCTCGTTCTTTGCGAACTCTTTCTCCTCGACTTTCGCTATCTCTGCCACACAGAGTGAGGGGGGACGACATAGAGCGGCGGAGGTGGTAGGCATAGGAAGTGGATGTGGTGGACGAAGGTCAAGAAGGAAATTGATAGAGAGGGGAAGAGAGAGAAGAAGGGGACGAGAAGGAGTGGAAATGCGGCGGAGTGCAATTGATGGTTTCAATTCAAGGTTGGGGCAGGAAGAATAAGGTTTTGAAGAGAGAAGCACATCTTGCGCTCAGAGGAGAGGGATGGGGAGAAATGAGGGCGAGCATGCCTAAATAAAAATTTCCTTCTTTTTTTTATAAAAAAAACAAAAAGATAATAGTTGCGAAATTTTAGGATGTGAATTCTCTCTCTAAGTGTTTGTTTTAGCAATTGTAATAAGAAAGTGCCTTTGAGTGCAAATAGTATGTCTTGATATGAAATTACTTTTTTATTAGAACAATTTGTTTCTAAAAAGTTGCACATTGTGTAATTTCCACTAGAGGATTTCGTCACTTCTCCCTTACAGAGGCCCAATATAGGGATAAAAATTTCCTGCAACTATTGGGCAACAGCAGCTTCTGTTGCCTCCTCTTAAAAGCTGTCACGTGTTGCTGGTTTCATTAAATTGGCATTGAAAACGAAAGTTAAAACTTACACTTCCTTCACCGTTACACATTGACTACAAAGACAAACATTTGGATACTATATAGGATTATGTACAAAGAATAAGAATCTAAGACTATACAGGAAAAGTCCAATACTATATTGGAATATAAATTTTATTTTGTTTACTACTTCATTGGTATGACAATAAAAAACCTAGTACTAATTCAATATAAATACACTTCCTCCATGATTGCTTTTTACCAAAGCTTTCCGTCCATAATTTAGAGGTATGTATTTTCACTTGATTTTTTTGCAAACCCATTGCTCTTTACAAAATTGTTTCAAATTATTATTAATATATGACGTTGCTTATTTTTTTGATTGTTTGTATTTTCAAAAACAAAACTAATGAATATGATCTAGTTTTCAATTTTTATATTTTTCTATTATAGATCGATAATGGATTCAATAAATTTAAGTGCCAAAGTCAAAGAGAAAGATATTGAATCGTCACAACAAGGACCACAAGATCAAATTAAAGCAGCAGATGGACTTGTCAATGAAATAGTCACACCATTCATCGGTATAAAAATTGATTGTGAAGATAGTGCTTATGAATTTTACAAATCTTATCCTCATAGAGTTGGGTTTAGTATAAGAAAACATTTGTTAAAACGAAATTCAACAGGACAAATAACAAGAAGAAGTTTTTGTTGTTCCAAACAAGGGAAAAAAGGAGTTGATAGAAGACGTAAACATGTTAAATTTGAACATCCAATTACTAGGGTTGAATGCTTATCACAAATGACATGTGAATTAAAAAGTGACATAATATTAAATTCTTCTACTGTTGCTTCGGAGAATGAAGATATGTATAATTATACTTGCAAATATTTTCAAAGTTTGCTACAAGATTTACATAAGATGAAAAAAGAAAATGCTTCAAGTAATTTGGGTGCTGAAGAAAATTTACATACTATATTAACAAATGAAGCAATCACTGATGGACCTATTTTTTGAGGATTGAAAATAAAAGAAGTTGTTCAACAACCAAAAAGAAGTCTAAAAGGTGTATTGGAGCGACAGAAACGTAAAAAATCTCAAGCTCAACAAGAGATACAAGTTTATTAAATTAGATGGTAGCTATATATTTGACATAATATTAAATTCTTTTTTATTTTAATTTACTATTGAAACTATTTTTTATAGGTTTTATCAGTTTTTATGAATGACAAATCAGAAGTCAAAAGTCATAAAGTACAAGAACTAAATGGACGAGATCTCATTGGAGAAGCTTTCCTCATTGAAACATCAATCATTGTGAGAATGTCTCATTTTCTGATATATTATTTGACACTGATCATAAATTATTTACAGATTTAATTCAGGTTTTTTTTTCTTTATTGATACTTTTTCAATTTAATAAATATTATTACTTTTTTTGGTTTTAAGCCTAAATTTGGTGTATTTTTTGTAGGATGTTATTAGAAGTAATTGTGATTAACATGGAGCGAAGGAGATTTCTAATTGAAGAATATATTTAGGCTCAAATTTTTTTTTAGCATTCAACTTTTGAGTTGGATCGTACAATTTTATTTTGTGACATACAATTTTTAATATTTATTTTTTATTAAATTTTAGCATTCACTACATTAAATTATTTTGTCTACACAATCACGTGGCAGATTCTTTTCAACCCACCAACATATTAGTTTTTGTTTTCAATGCCAATATGTAACGGTGACGGAAGTTTAAGTTTTTTTTTTTGACAGTGAAAGTTTAAGTTTTAACTTTGTTTTCAATGCCAACTTAATGAAACCAGCAACACGTGGCAGTTTTTAAGAGGAGACAACAGGAGCTGCTGTTGCCCAATAGTTGCTGGAAATTTTTATCCCCAATATAGGGGTATAAAGAGGAAACTATGTGGTATACGATTTTTAATTTTTATACTTGTTTTTAAATTATATGCTTGCTATTTCACGCAGACGGTCTTCAATATGTTTTGTTCCAATCTTTGGATTCTCTTCCTCTACTTGTTTTACGAAAAATTCTTTCTTTCTAATTTAAATTAGTGTAATATGACTTAGATCCATTTAATTCAACTCAATAAACAAATTAAGAAGCGCATGAGTAAGGTCATATTTTAAGAATATGTATAAAAATTATATTGGTGTCATTACTCTTTTTTTATAAATAATAGTCTCCATCACATTTAAAAGAGGGATATTATCTACACTTATACTTTACACTTAAAGTTCTGTCGAACTAAACACTAACTTGAGCGTTAGAGAGTCTTTCGATGACCAACCGAGCTCACTTTCATTTTATTCTTGCAAGATTTGAAGATAACACAAGACGTTCGTGATCCATTATTGATCTCATTGATCTATTTCATTCTTGTTGCGGATTTGAGGCAACAACATAAATAAAATTATATAAAGAGATTCGAAGAAAAAATAATTTATAAATAAATTAATTAAAAAATAGTAATTATTAAGTAATAAAATTAACAATCAATAATAATAATAATAATAATTTAAAATCAATGTTAATATGAAAATAATAATATTGATAACTAATAATTAACAGCATTAAAATCAAGTTTAGTGTAAATGCTTTTCCATTTTCCAATTATTTTTTCGTTTTTATTAGGTGTTTTGCTGTTTTTTGTTTAATCTTCTATTGTTTTTCAAATGCTGTTCATTTGATTTCCAACTTTCAATACGTGGTGTGGATTGTTTCAATTTTCAATTGTTTTTTGTTTCTTCTCTATTTTGGTATCTTGTTGATTTTGATTTTGGTTTTTAATCAGTTTTCGACGAGTATTCAATTAGCATTCGGAAGGTATGTATTTGGTGATCTATCCATAAAATATCGATTGGTATTCACTTGACTAATATGTAAATGCATTAGCATTTTTGGTTTTCAATCGATTCTTAATCTTTTTATTTTCAATCAGTTTTCAATCGTTATTTAATTGGTTTTGAATCAAACCCATAAAATATTATTTTGATTTTCATTTGGTATTATTTGATATTCAGTCGATATTTTATGGTTTCATTTGGTATTCTATTCATAGAATGTTTTTTGGTATTCACTTGAATAATGATACATAAATTTCTAATTTTGATTTCCAGACGAATTTCAATTGGATCCATAGAATGTTATTTAGGTATCCAAATGGTTTTTAATTGGATTTCAATTCTTTATTATTGTCAACGATAGGAACATGAATGACGAACGCAACTCTGTTGTGGGGCGCGTGGATGAGACATGTAGGCACAATAAATCCAAAAATAGGTTCGGACGCGTTGTAATTTTAAAAATTTGCTGTTTACATTCATCTCAAAAAGAAAAAGACGTATACATTTAATTTTTAAAAGTTGTAACACTAAATATGTTGTCGTCTCTTTTTATTTTGCTAATTACGCAATCTATTTCATCCAAATTATATTATTGGTTTTGTGTGATCATTGCTAATATTGACATATTCACTTTCACGTATTTTTGGCTTCATTTTCTGATATTTCAATTTTATGTTATAAGTTTCTGTGATACACAACTCTTTTGTCATATATTATGTATTCATGTTTGTGATAAAACGGTATTATTTCTTCTCTTCTTCTTTTTTCCTTTTTTGCAATGATTACTGTCATGTTTTCTATATTTTTTTACCATTTTCCAATGAAAAAGCTAACTTTCTAATTCTGAAAAGTTTTTTTGCCAAAAGATTATTTTATTGTACTATGACTGTCATAATTAGTTTCTAGATCATGATTGACGTACAAGATAAACCGTTTAAGAAAACTCAGTCCATCTCGTACAAGTCTCATAGGACAAACATTTTGCTACCCAAAACCTTTATTAAATAATTTAATAAACATGTTAAGCAAATGCTCATTTTATAATTAAAATGAAATATACATATATTAAAAACAAATGTAATAATATTTTAAATAAATACGGTTATCAAAAATATTATTATACAATCATAACCTACATATATTCGGTGTGGAGCATCTAACCAAAATATATAAACCAAAACTATCTGATAGAACCCCTCACTGATAACCAAGATGTGGAATAGATGTCGAAACCAAAATCTGCATACCTGAAAGATATAATTAACAGTAGACAGAGAAATAAAGAGGGGTCAAACCCAGTGAGTGATAACTCTCTACAATGCCTCATACTCACCAAGACTGTTTTGAAAACATTCGAAAATATCACATAGAGGTATAGATAGGCATACATATATATAAATGCTATATAGGTATTGGCTTTTCGAAAACCATTTCGAAGATCATTTGCAAACAAAGCAACTAGCATGCACACAGGCGTATAAAAACCGTTTCAGGTTCAAAATATAATATCATGGATATAGGACCGTAAGCATAGTGCTCATATCATGGTGATGTGGACTCAACACTATCAATATCAATTCATGTGTTGGATCATAACACATGGCTACCATCATCCCTGGAAGCTAGGCCTTCATAACATAACATTGGTATACCAAATGATACTTCTACTCCGTAGCATATGTGTCCTCATATCAGAAAACCAAAATCATATTATTACATAGTATATAAGCATAGGCATGCAATTCAACATCAAAACATAGAGAGGATATATAATACATATATATCGAGTTCAAAAACATAGTACTAATTATTAAAGCACATAATCAGTTTATTAATTAAGTCAATCCTCGGATTAGTCCATTTTCATAATTATGTTCAGCTTATCAAAAACCAATAATAGAAATTTCAAGACACAGCCTATATGTCTAAAGTTACCATCCACACACCTGGTGTCTCAAGCTGAAGACCCTGTCAAGCTCCACTAGGTGGATGACCGTGCTGACAGGAACAAGAAGTTGAACAAATATATATCTAGCATATATATCAGAACCAAATCAAAATACGGTATTGTGGCGGTACCAAAATGTATGCAATGCAAATGCATGATCGGACTGTCAAAAGATCCCAAAAATCAATTTCGAATGAACTTCCATCATTCATAATCCAAAATTCAAAATTTACATAAAATTACAGTTTGGTCTTGACCAATGTAAAATCACGTTTTAGTCCCTTAGAGTTGAAAAATTACAAAACAATCATGATAACATTTTGGAATTACCAACTAGCCCTCAAAGTAGTTAGAATTCCCAAATTAGACCCCAAACTCTCACAAATCGCAAAACAATCCTTAACTCATAAAATTACAAGTTAGTCCCCAACTTTTCAAAAATTACAAATCTATACGTCAACTTTTTCCAAAATTACAAATATAACTCCAAATTTTCAAAATTATACATTTGGTACATACTTTCCTAAAATTACAATTCAAGACAAAACTTTCTAGAAAATCAACAGTGAGTTTATTCTCCAAATCTCAATTCAACCAATAAAATCGAAATCAATCACCCATATTGTCTAATCTCAACCTCAAGAATATTAATCCATCATTACTTTCAACAAACAAACTCCAATTTCGTCCAAAAACGAACCTAACCCTAACCCACTCCAAACAACATCAATCATTCGATTCAAAGCTCAAATTATATTCCTTTAACCTCAGTGAATTCTAATCTAACAATCTTTAGCATCCATTAATTCAGAATCATCAGAAAATTCGAACCCTAGACCCATTTGAACCAAAACAAAACTAATGATTTAATGCATGAAAGAGAAGTTAAATCCGAGAAAGAGATGTAACCTTACCTAAGAAAATGGTTAGGAATGATGGACGAACCAAGTGGAAGAGTTTCAGACGAGATGAGAGAGTTTTAAATGATGGAGGAGTGAAATAATGAAGGAAGTCGGGTTGTTGGAAGCTTTAAAGGCTATCTGAACACATCTCACATACGTCAATATTAATCTCACGTACATTAGGGGAACCTCACGTACGTTACCAAGAATCCCACATACGTTATCGGGGTGAAAAATCGCATCGAGAGGCATCAGACCCGACCTCACGTACGTCATTGTAACCATCACGTAAGTGAATCTTGCAGAAACTCAGCTCACGTACGTCAAACGACGAAAACACGTACGTCTTGAGGAATGAAGCCTTATGTATGTAAGTCCAATTCTTGCGTACGTAAGTTTCCCTTACATGCGTTAGAAATCTTCTAACGTGTGTAGGACCTCCAATTCCAACTTCCTTGATTTCTCTCACTTCCGAACCCTCATAAAATCATTCCTAAGGCTTGGTAACTCCCGAATTTGTCCAATAACATCAAAAATCATTAATCAATACTCCAATTATCCCAGGGATCAAATCGAACTAGATCCAAAATCTATAGGGATTCTAACTGAAACGGACAGGATATTACATACTTCTCCCCCCCCCCCCCTCAACGAATTTTGAAAAAAAAATCATAGCGAAGATCAACCCTAGATCTCTCAAAACAAACCCAAATCAGAATCTCGCCTATCAACCGCAAAACATAGCGAGTGCGTAACCAACACTTAGCCAATGTGCAAACATGTAGACATGGCAATGGAAAAAAAAAAGTGCAAAGTATCCAAAGATATAAGCAAAACATATCAACCTAAGAATCATCTGAGTCGAACAGGTGCAGATATCTAGGCCGCATCACATCCTCAGGCTCCCAAGTGGCCTCCTCGACAGAATCACTCCAAATCATTTTCACTGACGCAATCTCAATCATTATCAATCAATACTTATTCAACTATTATCCTCATATTTGTCACTACATGACATCGAATCATGAACTACACCTTGTTCATCAAAGTCATTGAATTCAATTCACAATTTGATATCCAATCCAATTACTGAAATTACAAGCAATTAAGACCAAGATTTAGATACAATTTATCATCAAATGTATAATCCCAATAGTTCCTCAGGTATCTATATTTCCATAGTCAAATCAAATTGAACTAACCCTCTAATTAGTCCACATACTGATAAATAAATTCAGGTAATATCCAACATTATATTCATTGCTACCATCTAGGCCAAACCAGAAACTGATTCCAACTAAATCCCTCAAACAAAATGTAATCCGCTATAATAATCATATCTAGTTGACACTAGTTTCAAGTTCATAAGTTCAATCGAAACTGAAATCTACAAATCAATTGCACCATGTGCTCAAATCAAAGTACCATAGACTTTCAACTCCAAACAAAATATCATCAATTTCCCAACAATAGGATTGATTACCTAACCATAGGCAACTATAATCATAATCAAAGGAACCCATCAATTGTGTTTATCACCAATTTGTTTTCTTTTTTTAACAAATGGGAAAAGAAGTTTGTTATTCCTGATGTTAAGGTAAAATTATGTTTGATTTTGTTATAGTTTTTTTAGTGTTTTTGTTATGAATTTTTTTTAACTTTACTGTATTAATATTAAGGCTTGTCTTTAGTAGGAATGGGAGTTACAAATCTTGCCTGAGCACCATTATTTGGCAAGAATTGTATATGATGGTTTTATTAGTGAAGTGGTTTTAGAAAGCATTAAGAAAGTTTTAAGTCCCAAACAGCTCGAGATGTTTTCAAATACTTGCTTTGGTCATTTACTTAATCTACAGCGTCTTAGGATACAATTAAAGATGGTTGGATTATGTTTTTGTTCTAGGAAGGGTTATGTATGTGTTTACAATATTTGAATATTGATTTGCACGGAACTCAAACTTTTTGTAAATATTTTTTTTCATTATATAGTTTAACCAGTATTATAACGACAAAGTAATTTTCTCCCCTAATTTATCTGACAACATAAAAACATTTTGATATGTTAACAACGTATAATCATCATTTATATATAGACATTATCGAGAGACTAACATATTTACATCATATAAATATCATATATACAACCTATAAACACAATATATACAGTACACATACAACATATATACATCATCTATACACTACAAATATATATATACAACATATAAACATAATATATACAGTACATATACAACATATATACAACATCTATATACTATACAAACATATATATACAACATATAAACATCATATATACATAATGTAAACAAAATTTAGGAGTCCTTTAATTAACATGTATACATATAAATTATTACATGTATACAACATATAAACGTAATGTAGACATAATATAAACAAATACATACAACATATAGACGATATATAAAAAAACATATAGACATCATACAAACAATATATAAACAATGTATTAACAAGATATAAACAACATTTTAGTAAAAAAAAAACAGACATGAATAATGAAAAATGTTAAAAAAATTATTCAAACATTAACAAGTCATTTGTAATTGCAATGATGTTAATTTGTATATATGTTTTTGAAGACCGCTAAGTGAGCTTTAACAAGTAAAATACATTGATTTATATTGGTATATTTTGGCATGTCCTCTGGTTGTGGCTTTCTTGTCAACATCTTCGACATTTGTATTTTTTGGTGCTATATGTACCAGTTGGGATTCTTCTTTTTCTTGGCCTTCCTGGTTGTAATTTGACATTAGGTTTCAACATTGATATCTATTTCACCTCAGTTGGTAAATTCCATGTGCTCTCATACGATATTGGATGAACAGTTGTTTTGTATGTATCTAACAAATTTGATTTAGTATGGTACTTGGAGCAGTAATCATAGTTGCTTAAGTGAACATTTCTCAAAACTGCAATTGCATGTTTGTAAGGTATTTCATCCATTTGAAACCTGTTACAATTTGGTGTGCAATGAGTATCAATCCAAAAGAGTATTTTATTTAGATACATCATATATACAATATATATATACAACATATGTATAACATATAAACAATATACATATAATACACACACACACACACACACATATAACATCTATACAACATACAAGCATATATACATTTTATAAAAAAAACATACATACAACATATAAACACAATATATGCAGGACATATACAACATATATACAACATCTATACAGTATAAAAACATATATATACAACATATAAACATCATATACACAACATATATACATAATGTAACAACATTTAGGAGTCCTTTAATTAACATGTATACATATAAATTGTTTAGAGACAACATGTATACATCATATAAGCAAATACATACAACATATAGTAATATATAAACAACATATAGACATCAAACAAACAACATATAAATAATGTATTAACAAGATATAAACAACATTTTAGTAAAAAGCGGACACGAATAATGAAAAATGTTAAAAAAAATTATTCAAACATTTACAAGTCATTTGTAATTGCAATGATGTTAGTTTGTATATATGTGTTTGAAGATCACTAAGTGAGCTTTAACAAGTAAAATACATTGATCTATATTGGTATATTTTGGCATATCCTCTGGTTGTGGCTTTCTTGTCCACATCTTCGACATTTGTTTTTTTTGGTGCTATGTGTACTAGTTGGGATTCTTCCTTTTCTTGGCATTACTGGTTGTACTTTGACATTAGGTTTTAACATTATTATTTCTTTCACCTCAGTTGGTAAATTCCATGTGCTCTCATGCGGTATTGGATGAATAGTTGTTTTGCATGTATCTAACAAATTTTATTTTGTATGGTATTTGGAGCAGTAATTATAGCTGTTTAAGTGAAGATTTCTCAAAAATGCAACTGCATGTTTGCGAGGTGTTTCATCCATTTGAAAGCTGTTGCAATTCGTGTAATCCCAATATGGAAATTTAAGGAGGGGTGGTGAATTGGATTTCTTGCTAAAAGTTAAAATTTTTTTTGAATCTTTTCAATATTTTGAAAAAAAAAATGTAGCTCAATCCAAAACACAACTACACAAGAATGAAATAAAGAAAGTAAGGGATAGAGAATCAAATCCCAAATTTATAGTGGTTCGGATCTCATTGACCTACGTCCACTCCTCTAGTAAACTAGAGAGTTTTTAATCCACTAATCACTTCCACACTTGCGGGTGGAGGAAAACTATTACACCTCTTGTTTTGCAGGTTCACAAGCGACCTTTACACACTTGTTTTCAGGCCGAAACAAGAAAATCAACACTAGTTTTCCAAAGCTCACTAGTAACTACTCTTGTTTTTCTAATGCTCAATAAGCAAACCTATACTACCCTCAAACTTTAACACCAAAACTTGATTACAAATGGATACCCGAAGTGAAAACAATATTCTCCCACCAACTCAGTGGGCAAAAAATAGCTTAAAGCTTAGTTGCTATGCAAGAACTCAAGAACACCAGGAGAGAGAAAAACACAAATCAAATTAACAAAGCTTGGGCACTCTCTCAAAGATTGTTCTTATTACCACTGGACTGGGAACGTCTATTTATTGTCATTCTCCCAAAATAGATGGACTGGTCACGTCTATTTATAGTTATTCTCCTAAAAATAGTTGTTTCAAATCCCAATGTAGCCATTGTGAGAGAATTGCAAAATGCTAAATTTACTGATGTCAGCCTATCCTACGTGCATACCATCGGTACTACATGTGTAGTCCATGATTTCATCAGAGTAGTACATGTAGTAATCTCCTTCTGCGTGCATAGTATAGTGTCCAGTAGCTACTGTTTGAAACAATTTTTATACCAGGTAGCTACTGCGCGCATTGATCCTCCTCTACATGCGTAGATATTAAGTCTTGTGCACTTTGCATAATCCTTCTACGTGCATTAACATTTTTCCAAGATCACACCTTTAATTCTTCAAGTGATTGTGTCAGAGCATATTCAAGTTTAAATTCCCAAGGAGCATCTTAGATTTGTCAAATAGTCCAGCTCATCCTCGTTTATGTGCGCAACATTGTTCTACGTGCATAGCGTGAGATATTTTGACGTCATATGTATCTGTCATAGAATATTTTCATTTGAAATTATGACACACTCTAACGAAATCTATCTTCATCTCAGATTTGGTGTCACCCTCGTCTACGTGCGCAAAGTCACTTACTACATGCGTAACATTTGGTCTTCAAAAAAATGTCATCTTTAATTTTCTACGCGCACTAATAAATGGTTTTCACGCTTCTCTGCCTTGTCTCGTTAGCCTTGTTTCAATTTATATCATGAACCTGTCTACGTGTGTAGATCCTTCTTCTAAGTGCATAGTATGATGCAACATTCAGACTAGTAGGTTTTTCATCTCTTCTACGTGACTTGAGCTAGGTATAATGCACACAACATAAGTCTGGATCATTCTTTCTTATGAGTCGAATACATCTACGTGCACTGCATTGCCTTTTATGCGCATTCCATTGGTTTTATGTGCATTGTATGCTCTTATATGCTTATAGTGTCTATTTCTGGAAAACGTAGAAAGCCTCCAACATGATCAACGTGCATGGATCATGGTTTTATATGCTTAGATCATCCTTCAACGTGCTTAGTGGGTTGTATAATGTGCATAGCTTAAATATTTCAAGTGTTTTGTTAAATCATAAAAACATAGAAGGAATTCACATGTTGACCAAACTGGTTCAACAATTTGATGTGCATTGAGTATCAATCCAAAAGAGTATTTTATTTAGATACATCATATATGTAATATATATACAACATATATACAACATATCAATAATATATAAACAATATACATACAATATATATATAACATACAAGCATATATACATTATATAAACAATATACAGACAATATGTAAACAACATTCAAGAGTGTTATAAAAACATCTATATTTTTCAAACAAAAATCGTTAAAAATTATAAAGTAAATAACCTGTTTCAAGAGCACGCCTGTCTATTGAGATCAACAATGTACGAATATTGGTTTTATAATAAAGTGTACACTCCTAAATTCGCTTCTTCGACCTGTGTTTTTTATTTTTAACAAATTTATATTAATCATAAAAGTCCCAAGATTTTAATAAATTTCAGAAAACAAAGTAATCACAATGGGGGAAAATGAAAGGCACTCACTTCTAGTGACAAGGAATCATTGTAGTTTTGTCTTAGAATGGCTTCTGATTTTTTTGTTAGTAGTGTTGTTGTGAACTTTGCCTTCTTCCTATGCTTTGTCATCCATTGTTGGATGAAGCCACATAAAGCACATAATAGTGGTGTGACTGGCAGCTCTCTAACTTCTTTGATTTTTTTTTAATTTAGTGATTCTACAATGTTCGAGGTCATTTAGGAGTACCTATTCCCAATTGGGTGAGATATGGCCCATTTGTGATGCCAAATCTTTTCAAGGTGTCTGATTTCTAGATTCAGTTTGTCAAGCTGGTTCATGTAGTAGTCAAATGTTCTTTTAGTGTACCTTTAGCTGCTCCAAAAAATGTATCTTTGATATTGGCATTTGTCTGTCTAAATGTTGTCTTAATGTTGTTTAGAAAATGGTACATATGAATTCCATATGATACTTCTGGGAATATTTTGGCCACTACTTTCTCAATGTTGTTATGTCTATCAGATACAATGTACAATCCTTCTCGTACCCCAAATGATATTCTTATTTTTTGTAAAAAAACCATTCTCATGAGCTGTCATTTTTTGAGTCAACAATTTCAAAGGCAAGTGGAAAAATGTACCACCACCATCTTCAGTTGATGTAGTCAATAATGTTCCTCTATAATTTAATTTGAGAAATGTTCCATCAACAACCATTATTGGCCTGCAGTGTTGCCAACCATTAATAGAAGCAGAGATAGCCATATACATACATTTGAAAGTTTGGTTGTCACGACCCAAAAGCGAGCAGTGGACGGCGTACGATCAAACACTTAACCAATACTTCAAACACCAAGGATAGGATCAAAATTGATCGGAACAAATTAGGACTGATCGAAATACTACAGAAGACATGTCAGAAACGGGCGGGGTATTACATTGGCCCTTATCTTTTGTTTTAATGTCTATATACAAGCCTGAGTTTGTTGTCAGCAACATTAAGTAGAAACCTGGTAATTTTGCATAGGAATCACATGATTTCCCTCTGAGTAGTTCTAATGCCTTTTCCCGGATCTCCAAGCTTTTAGATAGTTTATTGTTATTCCAAACTGTCTCTTCATATCTCCCATTACATCTTTTGGCCTGTATTTAGATGTAAAATCAATGAACTTCTCCTTTATATACTCTCCCACCACAGTTGTTGTTGCTTGTTTATGTCCATCTAGCCTAACATCAATAAAACATGTATGAATATTCTTGAATTTTTTTTATTATAAACATACTTGTTGGTAATTTCCTCGAAGCTCTTAATCTCCAATTGCAATTCTTGTCATAGCACACCAACAAGTATTCTCTTGGACACTATTTCAATATATTAAATTGAAAGTGGTTCTTCAAAGCATGTTTTTTTTGCCTTTAAACACTTATCCCACCTTAATCTCTATCGGATTAGTGTTAAGTCAAAAATCTTCAATCATGTCTTCATATTATGTGTTGGCTGGTTGTTGTTGTTCTTCTTCTTCATTGTTGGAGCTCACCATCATTTCACTTAAATGATTTGCATAAGCAATTATGTCTGTGATTGTTTGTATTTCAATTTCAACCATATTTTTTGTTGTTGTGTTGCTGATGATTTGGATTCTCCTGTTTCTTTTTTTAAAAAATGGTGTTGTTATGATTGATGTCACTTGCAGGACTTGTAGTTGACCCTCTTGAGTGGAAATAAACAAGGGTAGCTTTATCACATGTGTCATTGTGCTTTTGTAGTATGTAAAACATCATGTAACACCCATACCTATATAACATATATTTACATAACTCGATAACATATAACAACATTTTCATATATATCAACGAGATTACAGTAAGTACAAGTTACCGACACAAATATGACCGAACTATAAAAATTCATCAACATGTAATATACAACATATAATACAAGTCAAGTCTAGCAGACTTGGTACAAAACTTGATGAGCTATTAAGATCTCATCCTCTAACACCCTATATACACATGTGTGATGGAGAGAGAGAGTGATCGCAGCATCCCGACCTCTGTCGCGCTAGTGTATCTGCAAGCCCGCAAATTGGCTTAAAAGCTACTCTCTGATACCTGAAAAAATTTTGCGCTTTATATGAGTTGCAACTCAATGAGGAACCCATCAAATATCAAACAATATATAATAACTTATCATATATATATATATATATATATATATATATATACATATATATATATATATATATATTCAGCCCAATATATCACAAGTAAACCATATAAGATAAGAACATTAATTAAGAATCCAATGTTGTTCTGTTTTATTCGGTAATGGCGCACGACATGTCAAGTATTGCCTCGGTTTTCCAATATAACAGATCTCATGGATCTTTCCAATACCAATAGAATTGACCTGTAGGTCTGATCACATAAATCAAATAAATCGTTGGCTAGCCCAATATAGTAGAGTGGATTCTAGAGGTGGCTCATACGAGTTTTAGCTGCGTATAGCACTTAGTTCCATCTACTTTCTCATATAACCAATACAGTAGAATGGATTCTAGAGATGACTCATACGAGTTTTAGCTGCGTATAACACTTAGTTCCATCTACTTTCTCATATAACCAATATTTCCAATAGAATTGCAATACCTGATCACATCGGTCAATACCATTCCTTTTTAACCATATGAAATCAGATGCAACACATATACACAAATGTATCTCAATATCAATCTCCAATATCATTTCCAATAACATTCTGATAACTCACATATTAAGTCCAGCATATGAGCATCAATACTTCAATGCATATCAAATAGGAATTTACCAATTGCACATAGTCAGATCATATACAAATTCACCAATATCATATAATCAGATAACTAATACCAATATTTCCA
>CAODLS010097262.1:0-19043 GCA_948243855.1 Flueggea neowawraea | reverse complement strand
TCATCGTCGCCAACCTCTCTCCGTCACGTTGTCAACCATTGAAAGACAACAATTTGGAAATTAGATTAGGGTTTCGAATTGGGGTTTTAGTTTTGGGTTTCAGAACTTGTTTAATGTTCAGAAATTGGGGTTTCAAAAATTAGGGTTTCAGTTTTGGGGTTTCCGGATTTTTGGGTTTCAATTTTGGGGTTTCATTTTTTGGGCTTCCAGATTTTTGATTTGTTTTTTTTTTTTATTTTCTGAGCATGATTCCAAACCATTCTCTTGTTTTTGTTTGTGTTGAAGAGATTGTGTTTATGTCAATTTTAGGGTTTTAGTTTTGGGGTTTCTTCGATTTGCTGAGCATGATTCCAAACCATTCTCTTATTTTTGTTTGTGTTGGAGAGATCATGTCGGTTTGATTAGTTTCTTTATTTTGATTTCATGTTTTTATGTGTTACAATTGGATGTTAAAGCTGCTAAAAATTGCTTAGATTACTTAGCCTTTGTTGTGCGAGAATGGTAGTGTTGAATAGTTGAAGATCTATGCAGAAAAAGTTGATTGGCAATTGTTGTTGAATAAGTTCACTCTGGTGGTTGCAGGGAGAGGTGGTGGAAGTTCATAGCAGCTATGATGATGGAGCGGTGTTGGCGTTGGTGGAGCAATTTTGTTTTGTGGAAGGCGACGATGATAGGGCTCTGGTTTTTTTAATTTTCAGTGTAAATGAATTTTAAAATGGAGGGTAATTTTGTCTTTTTGGATTTTCTGTTAAAAATACAAACGGAGTTAAAGAGTGAGGGATCAGAACGGAGGGTTTTGAAAATGCATGGACAACTCCTCTCACTCTCTTCGCCTTTCACTCTCCTCGTCACTCTCTTCCCCGCCGTTAAAGACCGTCACTCCTCTCACTCTCTTCGTCTCAACTCTCTCATTGAAGACTGACGCCTTTCACTCTCTTCGTTAAAGATCGTCACGTCGTCGTCGGCCATTGAAGTACAACAACTCTCTCTCTCCATCACGTCGTCAACCATTGAAGGACGCCAACCTCTCTCCGTCACGCCGTCGACCATTGAAAGACAGCAATTTGGAAATTAGATTAGGGTTTGGAATTGGGGTTTTAGTTTTGGGGTTTCAGAACTTGTTTAATGTTCAGAAATTGGGGTTTCAAAAATTAGGGTTTTAGTTTTGGTGTTTCCAGATTTTTGGGTTTCAATTTTGGGGTTTCATTTTTGGGGCTTCCAGATTTTTGATTTTTTTTTATTTTCTGAGCATGATTCAAAACCATTCTCTTGTTTTTGTTTATGTTGGAGAGATCATGTTTATGTAAATTTTAGGGTTTTAATTTTGGGGTTTCTTCGATTTGCTGAGCATGATTCAAAACCATTCTCTTGTTTTTGTTTGTGTTGGAGAGATCGTGTCGGTTTGATTAGCTTCTTTATTTTGATTTCATGTTTTTATGTGTTACAGTTGGATGTTAAAGCTGCTAAAAATTGCTTAGATTACTTAGCCTTTGTTGTGCGAGAATGGTAGTGTTGAACAATTGAAGATCTGTGCAGGAAAAGTTGATTGGCAATTGTTGTTGAATAAGTTCAGTCTAGTGGTTGTACGGAGAGGTAGTGGAAGTTCATAGCAGCAATGATGATGGAGCGGTGTTGGCGTTGGTTGAGCAATTTTGTTTTGTGGGCAGCGATGATGATGTGGTTCTGGTTTTTTTAATTTTCAATGTAAATGAATTTTAAAATGAAGGGTAATTTTGTCTTTTTCGATTTTCTGTTAAAAATACAAATGGAGTTAAAGAGTGAGGGACTAGAACGGAGGTTTTTCAAAATGCAGGTACAACACAAGAGATATGATCGAACATCAGGGACCGCGATGGATTTTACCCTTTATATTGAGTTTATATTAAGTTTAAAAAAAATTGTTGAGTTGATTTAAAAAAAAAATATGTAGAGTTTATATAGAGTTGATATTAGGTTGATTTTAAGGTTTTTAAAAAAAATTGTAGAGTTGATTTTAGATTGATTCTAAAAAATAAAGTAATATAAAAAATAAAAAATGACTAAAATGAAACAAAAATAATATAATACAAGGACTACTGAAAAAAATACTAAAAAATGAATTGTAGTACAAAATGTAAGAAAAATAACTTTTTGTAGGATGAAATATAAGAAAAATAGCATGTGTAGTATAATGTAAGAAAAAATATAATATGATGTGGGAGGAAAATAAATGAATACTTTATTTGTAATATTTTGTTTAAATGAGGATGTTTTTGAAACTTGCCCTTCCATTATTTGGGCATGGAAAAATCCAATTTTGTTATTTTTTGAAAGTTTTCGACTTGTTATTACTTTTAATAGGAAATTCAGATTTTTATGTCATTTGTGGCTTTTTTTCATTATTTTCAGTTTATTTTTAGATTGAGGGCTTTTTAGACTTTTTTTTTTATTTTTGACAAATTTTAGTGTCAACTATATAAAGTGGCAAAACGGTTTTTAATGTAGTTCTTTTGGTAGTTTAATAAATTGGCGGCGTGTAGCCCTCTTTCTCTCCAATTTTTAGAATTCTTTTCATAATCAACCAATCTTGATGTCTATTTTTCTGATAGTATGCTGAATCAACAAAATTGTAGAAGACTGTTTTTAGTAGTTATGAGCGAATCAATAAATCCAGTAGTTATCCCCTTTTATTTTATTGCTTCCACAACATAAGGAGACTACAAGGGGCCATAGTCCCAAATTTTTAAAAAATATATATGTAAATAATATAAAATTATATAAATTTTGCTAAACATTATATAAAAATTTAATTTAGATACTAATTTAATGAAATCATCAAACTCAATTTCGATAATTTTTATTATAAATTTTGTTACGGCCATGACGGTTTACTGTGCTTTTTTTTTGAACTGGAATAAGCACTTATCATTAAGAGATCAACTTTGCACGGTACAAGGTAGCAGATAAATTGAAATCAAAAGGCCACCCCAAGTAGAATAATCTGGAAAAAAATGCAGCTGATCTAGCAATGTGGTGGGCACACTGATTCCACCCCCTGTTAGTATGCAAAACTTTAACTGACCCAATGAGTGAGATTAAAAACCGACAGTCCCTGATAACAACACCAAAATAGGACTTATCAAACTTTACTCCATTAATCGCCTCCACCGAAAGCAATGCATCAGAGACAATGAGTACATCCTTGAGTTTGAGATCCCTAATCCAGCTTAATACCTCTCTAATGCAAAGAGCCTCTGCCACCTTTGGTTCCACAAGATAATCCAAACATCTGGTGAGGACAGCCGCCACACTTTCATCCGGATTTGTAAACACCCCACACATACTGGTGACTGTTGAGATTATTCTCAGTGAAACAAGCAATATCAGTATGCACCACAACAACCACTCACTCCGAATAGCTACTGGGCCGAGGAAGAGAACCAACATTACATACAACACCACCATCCCCAGAAATACCCTCATTTCTAGTCTCATGCCATTCCGCTCTTTTCATCTGGCAAATCCTCACAATATAATCCGAACGCTTGAATTGATTGCTCCAAACAACCTCATTTTGATGCCTCTAGATAGACCAATAAACCCAGCAAAACCATTCCAAGCCGCCAATTGAAAGAGTTCTAAAGATAAATATGAACCAGTCTGCAATAGTATCACCATCAAAATCATTTATGCCAATATCCGAAAATAGACATGTTGCCGGTTCCGGAACAGGCGGTTCCGGTTTTTGGAATGAGGAACCTAAACCAAACCGTAGTTCCTACGGTTTGATCTGGTTCCGGTGCAGTTCGATTTTGATTCCGATTTTTAATCATTTTTGATCGGTTCAATCACCAATTCATTTCCGGTTTAGTTCCTCTTTTTTTAAAAAAGATTGTTTTTAATCCAATATTTTATTCAGTCATTTTTTCCCTATTTGTAAATTTTTTTTATATTCAATAATTAACTATAATATCAATAATACATTATATTCCAAATATTTTTAATTTATAGAATTGAAAAAAATAATAAAAAAAGATTCAAACCACCGGTTCGATGGTTTTTAGATGGGTAGAACCGAAACCTAAACTTAACCCTCCAGTTTTGGCCGTCCGATTCCGGTTTTGACCGGTCTGGTTCCGGTTTCAAAATAACACCTCTACCCGAAAATGACCACACTAACCTCGCATAAGAGCAATCTCGAAGGCAGCAAATTGTTGATACAGTAGCCCATTCACAGACATCACAATTAATACTAACATCAACTGATTTTCTCATAAGATTCAATTTGGACGGCAGGACATCTCTGAAGGCTCTCCACATAAAGTTTTTTTATTTTTGCAGGAAGGTTTAAGTTCCACATTTTCTTCCAAGTACCAGTATCAACAGCTACACTTTTAGAAATCTCCCCTACCAAAGCTCTGTAGGCTGACTTGACTGAGTAGAGCCCTTTGGAATCCAAGAACCAAAAAATTATGTTCTCTACTGGATTTAAGCTAAGTGGAATCTCCAAAATTAGCTTACAATCCCTGTCATTAAACGTTCCCCTCACCTTCTCTACATCCCATCTTCCATTCAGAATAGAATCCGACACCTTAGCACTCCTAATTTGCTCCGGCACCTCTAATGATATAAACGGGTTATCATTATCCCCTAACCACGCATGCCGGCCAACCAGAATTGAATCTCCAGACCCCACTCTCCACCTACAGCCTTTGCGAATAAATTGTTGCGTCTCAAAGATCCCCCTCCACGTATAACTGGGGTTGTGACCCAGTTTGGCATGAAGAAAATCTGAGTGAAGGTAATACTTTGCTTTTATGATCCTGGCAACAAGACAATTAGGATCGAACATAAGCCTCCAAGTGATTTTCCCAATAAAAGCCAAGTTTAGCTCTCTGATTTGCTTGAAGCCATAACCCCCCATTTTTCGTGGAGCACAAGCCTTCTTCCAACTAACCCATCTAATGCCATGTCTTCCATTAGATGCCCAGCAAAACCCATTCAAGATTTTCTCTATCTCTTCACAAAAGCTTGAAGGCAGCCGAAAAATTCCGATAACAAAGCTTCGAATGGCCAAACCCACACTCCTTATGATTACCTCTTTACCCGCTATGGATAAACACCTACCACTCCAACCATTCACAGTACTCCACTCTCTCTCTTTCACAAACGAGAAAATTTCCTTTTTGTTCCTTCCCACTTCCGCCGGAAGACCCAGGTATCTTCCAAAGCTCTCATCTTCTTTAACTCCTAGAATGTTTGAGACTTCATTCCTGACAACAACAGAACAGTTTCTGCTAAACTTGACCATGGATTTACTGAGATTTATTTGCTACCCTGAAGCTCTCTCGTAAGCCAATAGGATACTTCTCACAGCCTCTGCCCCACTCCTAGAGATTTGAAAGAATAAGCAACTATCGTCAGCAAATAATAAATGGAAACCTCCGGAGCTCCTCTAGCAATAGGACAACCTTGAATAACACCCTCCCTCTCCCTTCTTCTTATCAATGCCGACAAACCTTCAGAGCAAAGGATGAAAAGATACGGCGATAGCAGATCACCTTGCCGAAGACCTCTACTTGGGATAATCGGCCCTAGCATTCCCGCCTCCGAATTCACCCAGAATTTGGCCGACATAATGTAACTCATTAGGAGATTTACCCACTTATCTCCAAATCCCATTACTGTTCTTTTTAATCATTTAGAAGATCTTAAACTTATTACATCCTTTCTCCAAGCATGCGTTGAAACTAGGGCTGGGCTAGGGTATGATTTCTCATCCCAGCCAGCCCATTCAAAAGGGACGAGTCGGACCAGGCCGACTTAAAGGCCAATTTTTTTTGTAAACAATATTAATATTCTATTTTTTTATCAAAATATAATTTAACATATATTTTATTATATAAATTATACTTTAATAAAAATTAAATAATTTTTAAATTTATAATTGTCATTATTTTTATTAATTTATAACACATAATACATCAAATTAATATTGATATACTACAAATTATATATAAAAATATAAAAAATCATATATATTATGCGAGCTTTTTCATAAGTTTTGGTCCGATCCTATTTTATTTTTAAAAAAATTGGGTTTGCCAAATACTACTAGTTCAGTCCGCCCATTTATTTGGGTCGGCCCATCAACTGGGCTAAAATGCCCAGCCCTAATTGAAACTAGTGTAATCAAAAAGCAAAGTTTTGAGATTGGACATTGTTGTTGCCTTATAGAACAATACATAAACTGGTGAAGTCTCCAATCATCAATCAAATCTTGTTAGAGGCTAGGAATTCATTTCTGAGATCATTTTGATGCTCAAGTTAATTTTTTTACAGAATTTTGGATGTAGCTTTTAAGTAATAAAACGTACTTCTAGATGATAGTGACAACCCTTTTGTGGAAGAGTTGAGGAATTGATGGAGTATTGAACAATAACTCTGGCTTCCAAGAATATCTCCTATTCTCTAAGAAAAATTCCTCATTCGTTCAAAAACGTTTTTCCACTATAAAAGAAGAAGGTTTTTCAGATTGTCTTACTTGAGAGTTGAGTTTCAATATATAGTACAACTGGGTTTTCTGGGTATACGACCTATGTCATAATAATGGTATCACATTCCTTGATATGAAAATATTTTATTAAATTTCAAAATCACATATCTTAATATAAATTTTTTATAACTTTATAATAAATTTTAAAATTTTAAATATTACATTTTCATCATATAGGATCGTTATATATAAAAACAACAATTATTTATAGGGAAAATAATTTCCAAGACTCTAAGGTATATCTTAATTAGTAGGTTGGTCATCGTGTTTTTAGGATGTTGCATACACATTCTCAAGGTGAAAAGCGGGTTACACTTTAATCCTTCTATTAGTGCTCTGTTAGTGGTATGCTAGTAAGTTGCTGAAGTGTTCTATTTTTTTGTTTAAATAAAATTTTAAAGATAAAAATACCCCTAAAACCCTAATTTCCTTTCTTACAGTACGAAGCAATTTAATATTCAACTTTGCTTACATGAACCCTAATTTTATTTTCTTCTACTTTTCTTACAACAAGCTGGTCGATCCATGCTACTTTTCTTGCAACAAACTGGTTGATTCATTTGCAATTTCTTGTGAGCGCAGAGCTCAAGCATGGAGGATTACAAAAACCAAATTGCAACTAAACCCACAAAATTAAAACTCATCATTTCTTTGCAACTAAACCCAAAAAATCAAAACAAACTCGCAAAATAAATCAAACATTCAAACAAAAGTAAGGTGCCAAAACAATAAGATTTCCTTCACTTTCTGTCAAATTCTCGATTGATTCTTCACCCTAATCACAGAGAACCTAATCCCCTTTACACAAAATTGAGAACAAAATCAGGTTTCAAATCAAATCCCTCAGTTTCAGTTGTGATTCTTCACTTGCTTCTTCATCCTCACACCCATGACCAAGAATCACGACCTCAACTCTCTCTCTCTCTCTCTCTCGCTCTCTCTACTTTCAAAAGAAGAACTCAAGCAACAAGGGTAACATTAATGAAGCTTGAATTTCCATCCTCCGCCTCTTTCTTCTTCACAATAGCAACAACAACGCCCCTGAACCCGGTTGAACCCAATTCAACTGCCCTGTCTGGTTCAATTCTTCCACCCCTTAACTTGCTCTGCCTTTTCTCTTCTTGCCATAACCAAACGTCAAAATTCAAATCGAATCGTAGCCATTGATTGTTCTGTACTGATTACTATATAATTTTCAATAGAATTCGTGAAATTAAAAACAAATGATATAAAAATGTTAATGAAGAACCTGAATAAGAAACAAAGATCGCAGACCTGTGGAACTCTGACGACTACGTTTAAGCGAAACCCTATCAACAGTCTCCAAAAAATATTTGTTTCCACTAGTAAATCTCGTCCCATACTCCTCACTAGTTGTCGATGATAATGAAGACGACCACGTCAGCAATGACGACCTCCACTCCATTAGATAGAGAGAAGGATCGCGTGGAGAGAGAGACTTCCGAGAGACAGGACATAAAGAGAAATTTGGGTTTTGAGAGATAGAGAGAGAAATGGAGAGAGCATTCGGTTTTGAGAGATAGAGGGAGAAAATCTCGTTTAATGGCTATGGTTTTCGGATTTAAGGGAGGGAAGGAGAGAGAGCAATTATGGATGAAATTAGGGTTTGGTGTTTTGATTGAGGGAGGGAGAGAGGTGGAAGAAAGAAGTGGGAGAGATAGAGAAGAGAGAGAGAGAGAGCAAATGAGGATTGAATCTGAGTTTTCATTTTTAATTAAGGGTAATTAGGTCATTTTATTTTTTTGTTTACTCTGTCGGTCAAAAATAAGTTTCAGTGACGTGTATACTACATCCAAAAAATGTGAAGACTTACCTATTAATTAGAGTATAGCTCATGGACTTGAAAATTATTTTTCCTTATTTATATGCACTACATTTCCAAGTTAAGTTCAAATTTTTATTTCATATAACTAATAAATTATGAAATTAAAAAAATATTTTACATTTCAATATAATATGAAATAAAGACTAAAATTGTGCATTTTACATATTAATGGTTAAAAATAACATAAGAAATACATATTTTTACTATATATACATATATAAACATGCCTAAAATTAAGTTTGTAATAAGCTTCATGTCGAGTTTGCTTGCGAGCTCATTACCAAGCTTGTTTGTTAGCCTATTAGTAAGCATGTTCGTAAGTTTATTGAGCTTAGTCATGAGCCTATTCATGAGTGTACCATTGAGCTTATTCGTAAGTTTTATAAGTCGAGTTCTAGAATATTCAAACACATCAAGTTTCATATTTTTTTTAGTTTCACTCATTTAAATGTCTGAGTTAATTATGAACAAGTTTTTGTTGAGCAGGAACGTTGTAAACGGCTCACTTTTGTACAACCCTGACGACAACCACTTTCTTTGTAGCTAGTTGATTATTAAAGAGAATAAGACTACGTTCAAAGGGGAAAAAAGGTGCAACAAGCATAAGTTCAAGAGGGAAAAAAAAAACAAAAACAAAAGTGCAACGAGCACAAGTTCAAGCAGAGAAAAGTGCAACAATGTCAACTGTCAAGTCAAGCTGACAAGCTCAAGTGAACTCTTCCGCTTGCATAATTTGCACGTAAATTGTTCGGCTGTGACTACAATGATGGAGTCCTCAATGAGGACACTTAGTTTTGACCGAAAAGAATTCATCTTAGCCATTCAATATAATAATAACTGAAATACAACAGAAATACGAGAAAAGAGCACGCAAAATATTTTAATTAGGACTGTCAATTTTTGATATGATAACACAATTTTATGAGACGATATAATATGATTGACATGAATTTAATTTTTGTAATATTTATATTTTGTATATTGATTTGTGATATATAAATAATAAGACGCGTTTATAACAAAATAACACGAATTCACACCCATAATTCTAAGTCAAACGAAACCTTCTCTCTCCACTCTCTCTCTCTCGACTGCACTCCACTTCCCAAACCAAAAACACTAATTGTATTGAAATTCTCTCTCGACGACCTAATCTTCTCCCGTCGGTGTGTCTCTCCCGCGCGCCACTCTTTTCCATGAACGATATTCTCTCTGTGGACGTCGTTTCTCCTCACGTTATCTCTCATCTGGCTCTATCTCCGTCCCGTCGAGGTTCTCTCTCCACCACGTCGCCGCTTTATCTCAGTCTAGTGGCCGCTTTGTTATGGTCTCTCTCTGCCCGCTCTTTGTCATCGCTTTGAGAGGAGGTAATATTTTATATTTGTAGCGTGATTTGTGTGCTCTAGCTGGTGTCTCGTTTGTATGCTTCTGGGTTTGTATGCTTCTGGGTCTCTCTCGGCCCTAGATGTTGCTGGGTCTTTAATTTGGAGAGTAGCGTTGGAAGGAAGTTGGGTTTAACGACCCGGTCGACGTGTATTTTGGCAATCTTTGAAATTTTTACACACGAGTCACATTCTTGGTGGCCAGAATGGACTCCTTGATGAATATGAGAGGCATGTATAAGGGGTAGTTGTGTATATTGCCTTCCTGTGCTTATCTTTTCCATGAATAATTGTATTCTGCAACCTGAACATCTGTTATTCCTATATGTTGAGTTTCCTTCTCACAAACATATCTGCAATTTAGAAAGAAAAAAAAGGATTGCGTGATGTGTTTGAGCTAAATTATTAATGACGGAAACAATAAACACTCTAGAAAACATATAATTTTGTTCTTCACTTTTTCTTTTTACTGGGATTCTGTTCTTCACTTCACAGTAATGTAAATGGAGATAAAATTCTAGCAAAATCAAACTGTAGATGATGTTCTTACATCTCAAATGATGAGAGGGTTAAATAGTGTATATTGTCCTACCTGTACTGGAAATGAAGGAAGAATTGGTGAACAAAGGCTTATTTAGCATGTAGGTTAAATATGTAGCATCTTTTTTAGCAGTTAAGAGCTTCCAGGAAATTGATATAAACTCTTGATTGAGTTGATATTTTTGACAATAGAATATAGGAGCCATACTACTTTCTCTTTTCATATTGTCATATCCATTCATGTTATTTTTTGTAAAGATCTTTAGTGTGTATTCATATCAGAGTCCCAGATTTCACTTTTTTCAGCTTTGATTTTGGTAATTTAGTGGAAGGTAATATGTACATGACCTCTAATGTCTACATATTAATAACTTGGAATTTCAGTTTTTTTATATATATTGATTAGGTTATTGTATCAACGACAGGACTTGATTACAATTTGGTGTACTAAAGTTCTGAAATGTAATTGATTGTCTATAGTAGTTTTTCAATTTTTAAAATTTTGTCACCATCAGTTGTACAGGTTAATCCAAGGATGTCAAACAAAAGAAAAAGAAATTATCTGTGTAGCTCTATTCTTGGATGTGGAGTGGCTGAGTGAGAAGGTGTATTGTTACTTTATTCTTTAGGAATTTGATTACTGATTTCAAGATTTTACACCTGTGATGAAGATGTTCTAAATTAAATTGAGATTTGTTGCAGTGCAGTGCTTTCTCCTGGGTTTAAAAGGTCCGGTTAATTTGTAGAACAAAGGGGCAACATTATCCTGGAAATATGGTAGATTGTTGCTTGATTGAACGACGCTGTTTGTGTGATTGTGTTCTTACTCTCTGTCTTGAAAAGATTATATTTTCAACTGTCTATGTTGGCTCTATGAGATGTGGTTTGCGGTATGGCTGAACCGCAATTCCATGATGAATTCTACTTTGACAGGTTTTTTTTAAGTTGCTAATTTTGAGTGATTCTTTAACATGTAGTTGCTAATCTTGAGCACATGTCAGCAAGAAGGGATAAGCGTGGAACATCACATGACCGGGGGACAAAGAGAAATATAGAATAGACAAACCCGGATTGCAAGGTAAAGTGAACGGAATGTCCAAAATAATTGGTCCTTTTCTTAGGAACTTTTGTAGAAAGAACCATTTGATGTGGCTGTTTTTATTTGTTCATATGTTTTTTTTTGTAGACGTACGTCAATTCAAGATGTGGTTTGCTTCCGTTGAAGAGATTTATCAAAAGTTTGTCGGAGCAAAAATGTAACCTAGTGAAAGAGTTGGGTTTGGGTGGTCTTCTCAAACTTAAGGTGCAACAACATAGAAACATGCAGATTGTTGAGTTGATGAGGCAGTTCGATCCAGGAAAACGAAAATTGTGTGTCCATGGTCGAGAACTAGTTATTTCTGAAGATGATGTTGGCAGAATATTGGGTGTGTCAGGGGGTGAAAATGACATTAGTAGGTTGAATGTCAATTTGCAGGAGTTTTGGCAGAAGTGTAAGTTGCATAAGGAAAGCAAAAGGATTTACTTGTTAAGATGAATTCTATCGAGAACGACGAGGAATGGCAAGCTAACTTTGTATTGCTTGCCATTCATTGTGTCCTCTGGCCCACGTCGTCATTGTTATGTTGTCCGACTAGTTTAGAATTCTGTGATGATGTGTTTGGACTACAACACATGAACTGGCGCAAATATGTTCTAGACGGACTAGTGGCTGGTGCATTGGACTTCGAAAATCAAATAATAAATTGTGATGTCGGTAAGAGTTCATCTCTTTGGCTAAAAAGGTGCACGCTTGTCCTAGAGGTACTAAACTAATTATTTCCAGTATGTTGTCATTTATGAATTCTTGATTAGCACTTATTTAATTCAAAATAAATGATGTGCGTTTTATCTTATTTTTTGACAGATCTTCTATTTGGAGCATGTAAAATGCAAAGCAATGATTATTCCCTGGGGCCAACGTCGGCTTCCACGCATAGATGATTGGACAAATAAAGCGATGAAGAAAGTTTATGCTATAGGGAATGACAGACTTGACGACCATTCGGTAATAATATTCCCGATCTTTTATGTGAACGTTCAGTGTAATTAAGTATGTATGAGAGGCTAATTTGACATTGTTATTATGTTTAGGTTGAACTATTTACTGGGGAGGGCAATAATCCCCCAACGCATATGGACGTTGATAATGCTGGCCCAAGCAATGGAAGTCGGGCATTTGGGGAGGAGGTTCCAATGTTGAACCTGTTGGCGCGTGTAGAGACTTTGCAACCGCAAAATGAGAACCTGTTGGCGCGTGTCGGGACTCTGGAAGCGCAAAATGAAACATTAGTAGACAACATCTCACACTTGGTTGGTGACTTTAAGCAGGATAGTGTTTTGCATGCTAGAAGGGTTGACGGTAGTCTTATCAACAAGATGGTGAAATCATACCTTAGGAACAAACCGTACACAGGAGAAATAACCAATGTTTGAAGGGGTATGAAAAGCGTATTTTATATGAGTTTAATAAGGTTTGTACATAAATGAAAATCTTTAATGAACTTCTCCAAATTCATTTGTAGATTTGCATTCCTATGCTTGATAAATTGAATAAGCAAACAGGCTATTGGTATTTGTTCGTGGTAGATTTGAGTGTTTGCAAGGGCTATGTGTTGGATAGTTGTAAATTGACCGATCAGAGCAGACGGATTGGAGATTGCGAGAAAATGGTATGTAGTAAACCAAATATGTATAGACATAAAAATATTGGTCAATGCCAATGCGTCTAATCTTTTCTCTTTGATCATGTCAGCTGTTTTTTTAGACAAATGGCTTGCCCATACAGAATTCCAATTGCGCTTCCTTTTCGATAGACTGGAATTATCGAGTTTTCAAATCGTTCTCCCTGTCCACCAGCAAGACAATTTGAGTTCTGTGGATATTAAAATTAATTGAGCTAGTGCCAACCCTTCATACAGTTGTCATTTTAATCTAAATTTAATTCGCAGGTTTGATTGTGGCATTTATGTGATACAATGGTTGCTCCTCATCCACAGGTTGGACGAATTTGTAAGTAATCCTGCTAGCTTAAAATATGAAATGAATTTAATGGTATTTTTTAGTAATCAACCCGACTGCAACTTAATGTTGTCCTGTGTTTTGTTTTCTGTGTAAAGGAAAATTTGATGTTCGATAGTGACGTTCAGCCCATTCGGCAGGACATCACGCATTGGATATGTAATAGCGAGTTCAACAAAGCAAGTAAATACGTGTTGCGTGGCTCTGTTGCATATCGAAACTTCATGGACTGAAAAAGGCATGGGAAGGAAACACGTCACTTGTCCCAGGCGGTGAACACACTAAGGAAACAACTACTTTGACAAAGCAGTGTATAACTAACTGATTTTTTTGGCCACATAACTACTTTGATTTTTTTGGGTTCCAACTTGGTTGTAACAGTAGATGCAAGATGTACCTAAAATTCAAACATTTGCATGTAAGCAGTACAGCCATGTGTATAACTTCGAAACATTAGTATATAACCTGTCTGGAATTTTCTATGCAAGCATCTCCGTAACCATGAAGTAACTAAAAGCGAAATTAAGTTACCGGGTGCACACTTAAGTAACACTCTAGCAAAATTAAGTGACTTTGTAGAAGTTGAGTAGTTTATATGTTTAAAACACAACAAATCACACAACCCAACATAACATCCAATGAGGTGGACACCGATCTTAGACGACATAGCTCATAAATCATTCAAAATACACAATCAAACAAAGGATAACAATGGGCTAGTCATCTTGAGAGGCACTCGAGAAAAAGTCAAAATAGCGAGAAGTTGAGTAGCTAATGTCATGGATCGTGGACAGCTGCAATGGCATATCCATGTGCTCTCCATACATGAAAAGAAGCACATATCTAAGGTTCTAAATTAAGAAACGTTGGTCCAAATTCAGTAAGACAACGACAATAGTTAAGTAACCAAAGGAAACAATAATCAAGCAGTATCTGAAGTGCTAAGTCAGATTTAACACTTACAACCATGGAGGAGTTCCTACTGCAGAAGTCTTCTTGTGTGGCACTGGAAGATCCTTCGAAAAAATTAGAAGTGGACATTACTTGTTCATTTAAAGGACATTTTGGTTTTGTATGCCCAATTTCCTTACACATTGAGCATTCCCTACTTCTTGTCTTTTTTGACTCAACCTTTTCCACATTACATATTAAACTTTCTCAAAATTGGATTAAAAAATATAGGTTAAACACATGCCTTTTATTATAGTTTTTTTTTCGGGTATTAACTGGATAAGAAGAATTTCACATTACATATTAAACTTTCTCAAAATTGCAAATGCAAAAGACATTGCACCTGCATAAAATTAGCAATAATAACCTAACAAAAACATAGCTCATTCAAACAAATATAGGTTAAACACATACCTTTTATTATTGTCTTTTTGTCAAAAACTACAAACTTCAAACTTTGAACATCAATGATCCCTCTTCATTTTTTTCTTTACTAGAGCGGCCAAAAAATTTTGAACTTCCTCGTGTGCAACCAAAATAAATTTTCTTTCTTCCACAAAGGAGAATAGTACAGAAGAGCAAAGAGAAATGGTAAGTTTTGTGCAAGGGACGTCCTCATATATCACAAACAAATTGGTTGTTGAAATTTATCGCACTTCATTTAATTTACCACATGTAAGCTGAAATTAAGTAATCAGTCCAACAATTAAGTAAAACATGCTGATATTAAGTAACCAAACACCAATTAAGTAACCATGTGTGAAATTACGTAACCGTAAACTTTAATTAAGTAACATAAAAAATTAAGTAACTAGACCCACAATTAAGTAACATATTTCAATAATTAAGTAATCATCTAGAAGATGAAATTAAGTAACCGAGAAACAAATTATGTAACCAATCCTAATATTAAGTAACATGACCAAATTAAGTCACCCGACCGAACCTTAAGTAACGATGTTGACATTAAGTAACTTTACAAAATTAAGTAAACAGGACCTAAATTACGTAACTAGCTCAAAACATAAATTAAGTAAATGAGCATCCAAATTAAGTACCTACGGCTGATATTAAGTAACCAAAAGAATTAAGTAACGGGCCCCAAAATTATATAAACCGTCCCAAAATTATGTAACGGTTTGTAAAAATTAATTATCAAATTGCAAAAAAATTAACCTTCTAGAAATTCAAATTAAGTAAACAATGCTACAATTAAGTAACGAATGCCAATATTAAGTAATAAATAAATTAAGTAATAGACCCTTAAATAAAGTAACAAGCCCAACAAATTAAGTAACTTGGAATCAAAATTAAGTCAACATGCTCCCAATTAAATTAAGTAACCACACCCAAAATTAAGTAATGAAAGGTTGATATTAAGTAATAAACAAAAAAAATAACCTTCTAGAAGTTCAAATTAAGTAAACAATGTTACAATTAAGTAACGAATGCCAATATTAAGTAATAAATAAATTAAGTAATAGACCCTTAAATAAAGTAACAAGCCCAACAAATTAAGTAACTTGGAATCAAAATTAAGTCAACATGCTCCCAATTAAGTAACATGCCTGAATGAATTCAGTAATCGGCCCAAACCTAAATTAAGTAACATATCCTGATATTAAGTAACAGACCCAACTTTAAGTAACCGTGCCCAAAATTAAGTAACGGACCTTCAATAATTACATAACTTCTACAAGACCTAATTAAGTAATTAGTCCTACAATTAAGTAACCAAGGTTCATATTAAGTAACATAAAAAAATCAAGTAACCGGCTAGGAAATTAAGTAACGAGCTGTCATTATTAAGTAATTGTGCCCATAATTAAGTAGCAGGCCTTCAATAATTAAGAAACAGGGTCAATCGAAAATTAAATAACATTTCCAAAAATTAAGTAATAATGGTTGATATTAAGTAACGTATAAAAATTAAGTAACAGGCCCTCAAATTATGTAACGGGTCGTTATAATTAAGTAATCGTACCCATAATTAGGTAATGGGCTTCAATAATTAAGTAACGAGACCCAAGCTGAAATTAAGTAATCAAACCTTAATTTAAGTAATAGACGTTGATATTAAGTCATCGGAACACATGAAGTAATAATACACAAAATTAAGTAACAAATACCCACATTAAGTAACGACCAAAAAAACATTTACAATTTTCTATTTTTCTTAATTACAAAAATTATTAAAAAATTATTTTTTAAATAGTTGATGTTACTTAATTGGTGATTTTGTCACTTAATTTTGCGGTTGGTTACTTAATTTGTAAGCTTAGAAATATTGTGTGCTCTAAGTTTGTACTCCTACTATTATAATATTGAATGGTCCAGATTTATCCTCTTTTATCTGATGGCCACAATGAGTAGTCCTCAATGAGGACTCCATTTAGGAGTCCTTATTGTAATAATAACCAAATTGTTCAGACCTATTTAGTTTGAAAAATTTTAAAAAAAATAGAAAACAAATATAGAAAACTAGAAAATATGTTCAAAATTTTGAAAAATTACCTAAGGGATTATGTTTTCCAATATATAACAGTATTGTTTTGCATTTCACAAATACCATACATTTATATCTTCTTCTTTTTTTCATTTTTTTCCTCTCTCTCTCTCTCTTCTCCTCTCCTACCTCTCTCTTTTCTCTTTCTCCTTCCGCACCTCGCTCCCTTTCCCTCTCTAACTCTTATTTTTGTTCGTTCTCCATCTCTCTCTCTGTCTCTCCTCCACCACAACTTTCTTTTTGTATCATGATCGACATTTCTCCTCCGGCTTGCGGTCTTTGACGTTCTCTATCGCCATCTCACCATGTTGCTGTGAACATCGATTATTGGGGATATCACCATGTCGCTATGAACCGCAAAGAAGTTGAGGAGGCAGAGTCAGAGCAAGGCCGCAAAGAATGAGAGAGAGCACGATGGCGATTCGGGCCAAGGATAGAGAGGAGGCGGCTCGATGATGAGCAAGAGACAGAGAGGACGTGTTTGTAAGGGGCAACGACTAGGGTTTCAAAACCCTAGCTGCAACCCCAAATTAAAAAAAAAAAATACATTGTACCTTGATTTGAATTTGTTTGAGCAACGAATGATCAATAAATTATATTTTGTTTTTTGATATTGGAAACATTTGTAATTGCGAATTTGTTTGAGTGTAGGTAGATTTGAAGTTGAAGGTGTGTATAGGAGGATCAATGAAGAAGACGTTGTGATTAACGGAGCGGCGACGACGACTAGAGTTTCAAAACCCCAGCTACAACCCCAATTTTGGAAACCCAAAATTTGTATTGTACGCATTATATATTCGTTCTGTAGTCCTTTTTAGTTTGTAAAATTTTAAAAAAATACCTTATTTTGGATTGTACTCATTGTGCACTCGTTAAATTTTATTTACTGTTCTCAAGTCATTTTAGTTTTGTACTCAATTCATTCTCATTTTGTACTCGAATAATAAAGAAAATATGAAGCTTTGAATCCTTTTTTTTCTCATTTTTGTTCCTCTTCTGTACTCATTTGTTATCGTTTTTGTTCTCATTTTGTTGTTGTACTCAATTTTGTATTCGTGTTATTCTCGAATTGTACTCATTTTAAAAATTTGACGTGCTAATTTTTGTTGATCTTTGTTCTCTACTTGTTCTCATTTTGTTGTTTGTACTCTACTTGATCTCGTCTTGTACTCGTTATATTGTTTATATTCGTATTGTTCTCGGCTTGTACTATTGTTTTCACTGGTCAAAAGAATATGGTCAGCACGCAGTTAACTTTCTGACACGTGGTCAACACGCAGTCAAATTGTAATATTTGTAGTATTATTATTTTTTCCGTGTTATATTTTTGAAATGCTTTTATCATCATCTCTACCTCCTGGATGTTGTGTTGTTTATTTAGATTGCGATCAAAAATGGCATCTAGTCTTTTCTCCCTCTCCAACTTCTTGACCTTCACGTGCAAATGGATATAGGATAAAGCAATCAGTAAGCCGAATTCTATAAATGGGGATGATGAAATAAACCAGAAAAATATTCTGGACAGGCAAACATTTTCTCAAATTCCACTTAGTTTTTCTGGTTCTCTTGTCGTGTTGAAGTGAGTAATCAATGAGATAAAAGTAAATCAGAGTGAAACAGGCACTCACATGGTCAAGCAGCAAGACGTCATCCTCTTCTTCCAGCCGTGAAAAGTCAATTGCTCGTTGACCTGTTACAAGCTCTAGAAGCATATTCCATACCCAAAAACATCTGTCCTTTCGGATGATTTGCCCGTGGACAAGTATTCAGGGGCTATATGGCCCATCGTCCCACGAACTTGAGTTGTCATATTAGTTCTTCTAACATCAACAAGCTTTGCCAGGCCAAAGTCCCCCACAACTGCTTCAAAATCTTCGTCCAGGAGAACATTTGCGGCTTTCACATCTCGATTAATAATATTCGGATTGCAATGTTCATGAAGGTACTCCAGCCCACGAGCAGCACCTAAAGCCACTCTTTTTCTTGTTGCCCATTCTAAAACAGGCTCCTCCGGTTTACGTTCTACATACCCAGTTGAAATTTAGTCAATCAGTCAACAGAGAAAATATTAAAAAATTTATTGGACATTAATATATGTAAAAAGAAGTAGAAGAAAAATATATTAGTAGATGCAGAGAGTTATTCACATGAGGTGGATTGATTCCATTATAAATGCATCACAATTGAAGATTTAAGAAATTTTTATCCTTTCAAGAAATAAGA
>CAODLS010097237.1:0-29490 GCA_948243855.1 Flueggea neowawraea | reverse complement strand
CCTATTGTTCGGGCTTCTTTTATTTTGTAGAGCTCCGTACCAGATTACTGTGGGGGTGTTGGGTTGTATGTATACTCTGATATATTTATTGCATTTGGTTTTACCAGAGTATATGATTTGTATACGTTTGGTTATATTTTTATATATTGAGTTATATATAAACTGTTTTAATCTATAAAATATTTTTCAATAAATGTTTTGGAAATTAAATGATGGGTAGAATTTCCGAATCTCTAGAAGGCTTGTGCGGGATGGGTCGGGCTTCCATAGACGGTCCGTCTCGTAAGTCGTTCATGGTCCCGGGAATGGGTCGTGACAGTATTCACCTCTTTGCTTTTGGGAAAATTACATATATATTTATATTTATGTTTTCCACTGATTTTGATGCTAAGTGCATGATGTGTCTTGGAATATTATGGTTTTGAAATAGGTATTCTAACTCTGTATTTGATACTCTCTGGTTTGATTTTGACTTGAACGTTTGTTCTAAGAACTCGATTTGGAAAATGTGACATGTTTTTCGATAAACAATATTTGTTTGGATTTTCGAATATCTTTACAAAAATAAAGATTCAGTTTTCGAAAAAAAAATATATATATATATAATTGGATTATGGAATTGATTTGGAAATATGATATATATTAGCTATATCGTATATATCTGAATTGTTTTGATATGTTCGGTCACATGACCGTTATGTTTTGGATTTAAATATACTATGTATATGTTTTAGAGACGGGACACCTATGCTACGGGGTGTGTAGCTTTTGTTATACCAATGCATGTTAAACCTAGCTATCAGGGTAGTTGGTAGTCATGTAGTTCTTACTAGGGAACATGATTGGATTATGGATTGGTGGCACGACCCCAATCATAATATGGTGGTTGAGTGACCCGGATCTCACCACACTATGTTTATGGTCCATTATCCGTGATATATGTTTTCTTTTAATAAATAAAGATTAAACCTTTATTTGTTTTTCATATTTCTTTAAATATGCTATTTTGGTAGAAGTTATGTACTATAAAGACTTGTGCGGGATGGGCCGGGCTCCCATAGACTGTTCACCTCGTACGCCGGTTATGGTCCTGCGAATGAGTCGTGATAGATTTTTTCCCTTTTCTAATATTAGGAAATGTATGATTAAAAAACATTGTACATGTGAAACTGTGAGAACTAATAAAAATAATATTAAACTGCACTATTTAATGGTAGTTTACTAGCTTTTCTGGAAGATTAAAGTATAATAAGAATATCATTGAATTCTTTATCAAGAATAAGAATCTACATATTGATATAGGGCAGAATACGTGAGTTTAAAAGTTAACACGTGTCATTTATATAGCATCAATAAATGACATTTGACGTATTATTAATATGACATGTGTCATACAATAATTAGTTCATTGTTATCATATAAATTGGTTAAATGTCATAAATGTTTAATATGAACACATTTATTATGTTATTTATAGAAATTAAAATTTATAAATAGACTATTTGTTAAAAATGTATGAATTGAAATTTATAAATTGTAATTTTTTATTTTTTAATTCAAATAATTTGTATGTTCAAATAAACAACATTTATATATTTTTAAGTAATATAAATTTTAAAATAAAAATTTGAAAATATTATAACAAAACATTGAAATGACCAAATAATATCCATAAAATTGGTTGATTGATCAAAGAAATTTAAAAAAATAAATGGCCAATGAAAAAATAAGGAAAATAAAAAATATTAAGTTTATCTAAAAATTCTACAAGCAGAGGACCCGACTATGACAAATATTATTGACAGAAAATATTTTTAATAAATAAGATAAAGAAATTATGGAAACGATCAAAATGGTTGGGTGAGCAATTAGAAAGAAATAAACAAACATATGTGGATAAAGTTAATATCTATATAAATTCACAATCAAATTGATTTTGTTAGTAAGTCTATTTTGATTAATATTGTTAAAAATTCAATAAAACATTAATGCAAGGTTTTGATCTATAAAAGATAAATTGTTTACTTTATTGAATAGCAGGGGCATGCACTTAATATCACATAATTTCACATTCATCATTATCAATTTTCTTTTTAATTATCATAAAGTTGATATATGAGCGAAAAATAGGTTATACATGGCTTTTGAGAGTAATTGTTTAGCATAATTTTCTGGTTTTTTTTTATAAATGAATTACACTAGGATTACTGCATCAGGAAATTTAACATTTATACTAAAATAAAATTCATATTTTTATAAATGCCACCCAAGTTTTCAAATATAAAAAATGCCAGATAAAGCGAACTGAATTTGACAAATATCATTTTTGCCAAAAATCGCAATATTTTAGCGAGAAATTAATTTTTTTTGAGAAAAAAATAAATTTCAAGTGAGAAAAAAATCCGATCTCCCATAACATATCTGATTGTCTTCAAATGTATCCAAATATATCCAAATGTATCCAAATCACAATTTTTTATGTAAAATTTTATTTAGTAAATTTTTGATGCATTAATTGTTTAGATTAAATGTCTCCTAATCATAGAAAACTTAACATGACAGCAGTAGCTAGGGTTTTAACCTCAAATGCCGTCACCGCCACTGCGATCACATCATCCCCCTACTACAACTCCGCCTCACACCGTTCATCACGAATTGCGCCTCCCACCTCCACAAAGCTTTCTTTTTCTCCTTTTCTCTACGCATTGCTCAACATCGTCTCTCTTCGCATCACTACGATGCTTCCTCTCAAAAATTTTTAGATATGATCGAGTGGTGGGATGAAACACGGCGGAGGAGAAAATGACTATGAGGAAGAGAGAATGGCGCATGAGAAGGAGAAAGAGGATGACAACTGGGAAGAAAAAGGGGAGAGCTAGGATTTTTAGAGAGAAAGAGAAGAAGAAGAAGAAGAAGGGGAAGACAGTTGAATCGAGGAGAGAGAAACAAAAATACAAAATAAACAATATTTTACACAAAAAAAATATTTTATTTGATTAATTGTGGTATTTTTGTGAACTTGTTTCAATAGTGATGAGACATGATAAAAGGCTCATAAAATATATTTAATTTCAGGTTATAACGGAAACATTACAAGTGCCATTAAAATGAAACATTATGAGGTGTTAATGCTTATTCAATTGCTACTCTATTAATAGGCACGTAGACCAACTAGTGAAAGTATGCTCTATTTATCACACATACCAATACTTTGCAAAAATAGATACTGACTTGAGCGTCGGATACTCCCCATGGAGCATCCCGACCTCATTGTGTTCTTTGTTTTCAGGTCTTGAGGCGACATTTATGATTCCCAAGTGTTCGACTTATTCATGTTTCTTCATTATTGTTGTTCGAGTTTTGAGACAACAACAATTGGAATCGTTTCTGGGAACTCGAGCAAAAAAATGTTGAGATAAAGTTGTGTTTCCAAGCCCCTTAGCCTCAACTGGGGGGCTATTGTAGTGCCATTCTCCCATATCGCCTAAGAGTAGAGGCCATGGGTCGTTTATAACCACATTCCTCCCTCAAACCACTTAGGCGCCTTTTTGGACAAAATCGTGAAGGCCATGAGCCTAGAGCAGACAATAATTCAGTGGAAGGGCCTAGCGCAGATATGGTCCACAACAATTGTAGTGTCATGCTCCCACATCACCTAGGATTCGTGGCCAAGGGTCGCTTATAAGTATCTTGCTCCATCAAACGAATGAGGTGCCTTTTTCTTGGACAAAGTCATGAAGGCCCATGAGCCCAGAGCAGACAATACTTCAGTAGATGAGCCTAGTGCACGGACATAGTCCCCAATAATTGGCACCGTTTGTAGGAATCTTGAACGAAAAGCCTTGTTAGTTGACATTCAAGAAAAAGCTTACTGATAACCACCTACTCATTCATCATGGTGCAAACACCCCCAAACCAAGCTAGACATCCCGAGGAGGATGCAAGAAGAGTTAGAGCTGAAGCCTTGGGAATCGTCGTCCCGACCATTCCACTAGCTGATTACGAGGTGCTGAGAAAGCATAACAAAGAGAACCAAAAATATTTGCGCCAAATGGTGACTGTTCTCCAACAGTTCCTTCCTCAGGCACAGCTTCCACCCGCGTTATGTGCTTATGCCCAAAATGCCCAGAGTGGAAGAGTACCAGAGAGATATGATGTTCTGTAACAAAGTCATCGTCAACCTATACAAGTTCTTGAGCGACCAAATCCTATATATCACTAAGAGTAGTTCGACGTTCCTGTTCTTGAAGTTCGGGTCGAGGTTAGAAGGGAGAACTATCCAGAGGTGGTGAAAATTACCCACAAAAAAGGACTTAGGGTTCCTCTAAGAAAAGCTAAAGTAGAGCCCCATTCCTCTAAGAATGTTCGAGAAGCTAAGGACTTGAGAAAGATAATTGAGGAGGTGCTCAAGCAAAAGAATTTGGTTCTTATGGAGGAAGAGCAGTAGAGAGCAAAAGCTCTACTCACCAAGGAGGTTATGGGAAAACCACTTCCTTCGAAATTCAAGATGCCACAGCTACCAACCTTCTCAGGAAGGAGGCTTCGCATGAGTATGTTCAGAGCTATGAAGCCACCACGATGCTTCATGGATGGGAGGATGTTATCATATGCCGTGCGTTTCTGATCATGTTGAAGGATCATGCTCGTTCATGGTTCAATGGATTGAAGTGCTTCGCTCTCTTGCTTCGACCAGTTGAGGAAGGAGTTCGTTAATACCTTCATCATAAATAGCAAGTGGAAGAAAGACGCTACATCCCGAAGTGGTTGCGACCACAATCCTACAAGGGACACGATCGGCCCAACTCCAGGAGTCATTGTCCCTATAGCAACTGAGGACTTTGGGCGATCTTTTTGTTCGAGCCAACAAGTAAATCTTGCAGGCTAAGGTCATGAGGATCGTAGGAACCAGGGAGGATAAAGAGAAGAAGCAAAAAGAGAAAAAGGCTCAAGAGGAGCCAAACAATGAAACAAGGCATCAACGGAGGAGTGGTGATAAAAGAAGTGATCAACATGTGGCCAAATAGGCATACTGCCACCAGAAATTTCATGCTTTGTCCCTTGAGCATACTTTAGATGGTGGTAAAAATTGAATACTTTGAGTTTTTGTTGACTTTTTCTTATGTAATTTCCTGTTTAATGAATAACTTTCTTCTTTCTCATGCATAAATAGCTACTCTTGTGAATGAAGAATATGTTAAGGCAAGCTGAGTGCTTGGCCACACGAAACATAAAAGGCTTGCGGGAAACCAACCTATGTAACCAAAGGCACTAAGAACATAGAGTGTGTCTGAGCATTGGCTCCTCACGGTCAATACACAACAAACTATCTTGAAACTGATAAAATGATACATTAATAGAAATTCTTGGGGAAAATGAGGTTCTCACCATTACGCATGCAATAAATTGCAATAAACTGTTAAGGCTATGTGAGTAGAAAGGCTTCTTAAAACTCAAGCCTTCACCAAGAGCATACGGTGAACAACTAAATCATGAGTAGAAAAGCTTGCAAGAAATCAGGCTCTTATGTGACAAATATATGAGAAGAAAAGTTTACGGGAAACATAGCTCTCACCATGCGATGAAAAGATAGACTACGATGTGGCAATGAAGCATGAAGTTTGCGTAAAATAGAGCGCTTATTGTAGAACATATGCAATGAAAATTGAATATCGCATAAGTGTGACTAGTGAAACCCCAAGTGGTATTGTCATGAATGCACGTGACAATTTATTCGCTAAGATGTGTGGCAAGTGAAACCCCAAGTAGTATTATCATGAACGCACGTGATAATCTATCTACTCGCGAGTAACACCAAAATTCGCTAAGACGTATGGCAAGTGAAACCCCAAGTGGTATTGTCATGAACGCATGCGTTAATTTATTCACTAAGGTCTATGGTAAGTGAAACCCCAAACGGTATTGTCATAAGCACACGTGATAATTTTTCTACCTCGTCCTTAGGAAGCAAATCAACTCCTGCTACTACTAAGACTACATAGATATCACTTGCCCAAAAAATCATTTGGCCATATGATTGGGGAGAAACAGTTCATAATGATCGTTGTGCAGAAAACAAAAGCACATGAACAAAAGCAGCAGATAAAACAATTGATTTTAGTAAGAGCTCGAACCTCATCATGATCACTTAGTGGAAAATCCCTGAACACCAGCATGGTAAGGATGACGAACTTCATGAGGTGGAGTGGATGACGAACATCAGTATGGTAAAGATGATGATCGTCATGAAGTGGAGTTGAAATGGCGAACTTCTTGGGGAACTCCATTCGACAAGATGTTGAACTTTACAAAGAGATGAACTCTACAAGGAGATGATGAACTCCGCAAGGTGGGGTCAAGATGCTGAACCTCACAAGAAAATGAAATCTACGAGAAAATGGTGAACTCCGTGAGGCAAGTTGGGATGATTGTTGAGTTGAGTTTTGATGATGATGAATGCAAAACATCCATGAAAAGGTGCGAAGTTGCAGACTTGCTGATATTCATCAATAAGGCACCTTAATAATCATTAAAGAGCGTTAAGGAATGTTAAAATGGCATTAAAGCATGTTGAGGTGGAACCAAGGGACGTAGATTGGATGACAATCAGATGCAATGAGCATCAACTGTTGTTTAATGGACGTATCATCCCATGAACGCACGTAGTCGAAGTTTGGATGTACAAGAAGCATTCACAAATGACGAACGCATGTTGAAGGACGAACAAGGAATGTAGAAGAGTAAAATTGTGATCTTTGAAGAAGCATTCTACGCACGTAGATGAGCGTGCTATATATGTAGATGAGTGAAGATGAGGACAAAGCCAATACGCTCCTTGGGAATTCAAATCTAAATATTCTCTGACACACTGATGTGGATTTGAAATGTGCAATCTTGATTAGATCAGTCAACGCAAGTAGAAAAATGATGAACACACGTTGATGAACCTTTGGGCGATAATGAGCATCAAGGCACGTTAATGAAAGTAGTCATTAAGACAGAAGCAATACAACTTCAACAACACATGTTAATGGCCAACAACACACGTTGATATCTGATGCATGCTTGATGAATGCATGTTAATAGGGAACAAAGCACGTTTATGACAATGATGTCAATTAAAACAAAATTTTTCATTCTCTCACAACGGCTACTTCGAGGCTCACAACGGCTATATTCTTACAAATGGCTATAAATAGACATCTCCAACATCAAAAGAAGTGAGAGAAACCCTAGCTAAACTTTGCTATCTTTATTTCTCTCCTTCCCTCATTTATACCCATTTTAGTTATTCACTTTCCAATACATTTGGGTTTGGGATGAGCTTTAAATATGTGTTTTGGGAACACATATGTGTAACAATTGAAGTATTTGATTGATTCCTTGTTGTACCTTAGAAATCTATAAGAAAGTTTGCTAGTGAGCCTTAAAAACTAGTGATAACGGTTAGCTAGCTGAGCCTGCAAAAACTAAAGGTTTAATTTACTTGTTTTGTCATGAAAACAAGTGTTTTGGTTTGCTTGTTTTATTCCTAAAACTAGTGGAAACAGTTTTCTAGTTGAGCATGTAAAAACTAGGGTAACGGTTTTCTTGTTGAGCCCGCAAAAATAAGGTGTAATGGTTTGCTTATTGATCCCGCAAAAACAAATTGTTGTAAATGGTTTCCTTTCACCCGGAAGTAAAGAAGTTAGTGGATTAAAATTCTCTAGGGAATCTAGAGGAGTGGATGTAGGTCAAGGAGGACCAAACCACTATAAATTGGATTTGTGCTTTCTTCCCTTACTCTTCCTTAGTTTCTTTGCATTTACATTTGATTTATATTGTTGTGTGTGGATTGGATCTTTGATTTTAAGTTGCTTCCACATTTAACTGTGACTTTAATTTAAAAGAACTTTGTTATTTGTTTTATTTGGCAAAAGAATTTCAACAAAGTTTTTAATTTGCTAAAAATCTAATTAAGCCCCTCTTGGATTGCCATTGTATATCAATGATGAACCTTATGAGGAGGTGAAATCCACGAGAAGATGGTAAACTTCACGAGGCGGGGTCGAGATGATGAACACCATGAGGAGATGATGAACTCTGCAATGCTAGTCGATGAGCTCTGCGAGTTGGTGAACTCCACAAGATGAGTTGGTGATGATGGACTCTGTGAGTTGCTAAGCTTGGCGAGGTGAGTTGGTAAACACTACAAGTTGGTGAGCCCGATGACCCACGAACCACGAGCCTCTAGCCACGAATAACGAGGCACGATCTACGAACCCAGATCCATGAGCCACGATCCACCAAGGTGCGTTGAACACCCATGTGGTAGTGGGGATGAAGTCCTCCAAGAGGCATCTCCTGATGTAATACCCCAGCCATTTCGGTTAAGATTCTTGTAGCTTTCGTATCGAGTCTGATTTGATCTTGGATAATTGGAGTTTGGATTGACAAAGGTTTGGTGTTTGTGATGACGATTGATGTGGGATAATGGTTAAAGGATTCATTTTCAAGGTATTAGATGTTGTGGAGCCCCGAGAATGATCCGGGATAAGTTTGGAGATGAAAAAGTCAAGTATGTGGGCTAGAGTGTTGACAACGTACATTGGAGGCAAGTAAGACGCACGTTATCCAGATTTTGATGATCAATGTATTTTGATATTGGAAGACGTATGTTGCTCCAATGTAAGACGTACGTTGGGTTCAAATAACATACGTTGTGCCTTTGTTTTTCAGATATGACGCCATTAGAAGCTTGACAACATACTTTGTGGGTTGAAGATGTACGTTGCGAGCATGTGCAACGTGCGTTGCATATGGGAATGACGTATGTTGCGTGCTTATTTCAATGAACAGTGCGTGTCGATCTGCAGCATCGTTTTAAACCCCAAAACCCGACACTTTTGTCCGTCACTCTCATTTGTCACACTCTCTCACTCTTAGATCGATTCTATCTCTTACTCCTTGCTCCCCCAGTGTTCCTAAGCATCTGTAGAGGTAATATTTTAGTTTCAATCTCTTCTTTTCATCCATTTTATGCATTTAATCTTGAGATTTCATTTTGGCCGAATTTGATTGGGTTTGAGATTTTGGATGATTTTGATGAAATGGATGCTTGGGATTACTAGAATATGTTAGATAGGACTTATATTAACAAGAATCAAGCTTTGAATCAAGAGGTTTGATGAGTTTTTGGTGGAGCTAGGGTTAGTTCAGTTTTGATGCAATTTTTGGAAAAATTGAGTTGTTCTTGATGAAATAATTGTACATTCATCTTCCTGAGGTTGATATTGACTAATGTGGATGTTAAAAATTGATTTTTATCGGTTGACTCAGAATTTGGACTATTTTGGCAATTTTCCATGGGGATTAAAAGTGATATTGTGCATTTTAGGGACTAAAATTGGATTTAGTATATTTAGGGAGTTAACTCATATATTTTTGGGATTCTGATGATTTAATTATAATTTTTGGAGTACTAGGGACTCATTAATAACTTTGGAATATTTTGGGAACTGAACCATAATTTTTCAGAGTTCGAGGACTAAAGTGTAATTTTACGTCAGAGCTGGATTTTCGACTTTTATGATTGGATCTTCATTCGAAATGAGGATTTGAGCGTTACAGCAGAGTTTGAGTCTGCATCTGCATTTTTATGAATTTTGGTACCGCCACAGTACTAGCATCATATCTTTGATTTTGCTTTGATAATTGTTTTAGCTTTGTATTTGGGTCAGCGAGGTTAGTCAGCCACCAGTGGAACTTGACTGGACCATTTAGTTTGGATTTCCAGTTGAGTGGAATGACAGTTTCAAACATATAGGCTATCTTTCAAATGTATATTATTTTTGTTGTGTCTGAATCCTTGCATGTAATCTGGAATTACTAAAAGATCGAAAATCCTAAAATTTGGCTTACATGGAAAATCCGCTCTCGAATTTATTACGTTTTTGTAATAAATGTTTTGTTTGGAGGTTTGATGATTTGTGAAATCAATATTATGTTCTGATATTTATCATGGTTTCGGTAATAAACCCTTTGTTTTGGATTTGAAGATATTCTTTGTTTAGAAAATGTTCTATATGGATTTAAGCATATGTTTTTTGAAACATGTGTTTTATTTTTGGCATTAAATGTCTTTTCAGAATAAATACTTTGTTCAGTACTTTGAGATATTTTTGCTAATAAATGTTTTAGTTGAACGTTTGATACATTTGGTGAATAATACGCATGTTCGACATGTTGTTTGTTCGGATATTTTTAAATAAATATTTGCATATGTTTTCGGTAAATATTTCGATATGGGACACCTTTATTATGGGGATAAACGTAACATTTGGTATACCAATGTGAAAACTCAATTACTAGGGTAGGTGGTAACACTCAATTACCAGAGTAGGTGGTAACCCGTGTGTCTAGCTAACATACGTGACTATATGTTTTTAATGGCAGAGGTCCACATATGTTTCTAGTGGAAGAGTCCACATATGATCTAGTGGCAGAGTCCACGTATGATCCTGATTTTGGATTTTGATATTGGTCCCATATCAGATTGTTGGTTTGGATATGTTTTATTTGGGCATAACAATTTCAGCAAGTATGTATTATTGCTCATTTTCTCGTATTATATTGTATTATAGTCTGACGAAGTATATCTTGCTAGAGCAAGTGGACTGCAATGCTCATGAATGTGCCTAGATCAGTTTTTGTCAGTTATAGTCTTGAGACCCTTAGGGTGGACGAGGTACAGGCCTTAAGGCTGTCGACTGTTAGCCCTGTTGAGTCAGGTACCAGTTGGACTCCTAAGGTTGCTAATTTATTTGATCTGATCTAGTCAGCGCAATGCTAGTAAAATACGGATGTATGATCAGTAATTACCAACTCTGTTTATCATCTAGCATGATGTTTTCATGGCATAATTAATGATTTTGATGGTGCTTTTGTTTTTGGGTAAAATGGTTCGTTTGCATAAAAGCATTTGAAAAGTTATGTTCTTTTTTATATATAATCTTTGGTTATGTCGATCTTTTTGATATTTTTCTCTAAAAATATTTTGAAAAAATCAAAGTGATCTTCAATAAAAAAAAAATTGAAAGGAAATATTTTGGCTATTTCAGATTTTGGAAATTAATTCTTTTATTTAATTTATTTATTCAGATGATTTGGTGACTGTTTGTTGTCTAACTTGTTGCAAGGATTTTGAAATGATTTTTCGAAACTATTAGTTTATATTTAGTATGTATATATACATATACTTATATATCTGCATGTGATATATTTTGAACTGTTTTCAAAACAGTATTTGTGAGGCATGTATGAGGCGATCTGGAGTGTCGTTTCCTCACTAGGGTTCTTACCCCTTTCTTTTCTATCTATCTCCTTAGTTCTTATTTTCAGGTGATTTTGGTTTATTTCAATTTACTGGCATTCAACACTCGGTTAGGCACTCTGGAGTTGTAGTCAGTTCCCTTTTGTTCGGGCCCAGTTATTTATTTTGTTAGTTGCTCCACACCGGTATACTTATGGATGTTTGATTCTATATATCTATTTGACATTTAAATATGATTTATTATTTACCAAATATTTTATTATTATGGAAACTTATGTTATATATTAATTTTAGATTTATTTATTTTATTAAACTTAATTGGTTTTGAAATGTTTTTAAATAGATTAGTTTTAGTTCTGTTCTCCGATGTTTGTGCGAGATGGGTCGGGCTTTCATAGACGATTTGCCTCATACGTCGGTCATGGTTCAGAAAGGGATCATGACACTTGAACACCTACTCAATAGTAGGGGTGAAGTCCTTCAAGATGCATCTCCTGAACACCACATAATGGTGGGGGTGACAACAATGACAAGTGGATTGGTCCACTACAGCATCAGCAAGTGGATTGGTCCATAATAGCAACGAAAAGTGGTTGGTCCATAACAGCAACAATACATCGTTCCTTGAACATCTTGATCAACGTGCCGACTCTCGAACGAATCAAACAAAGTCCACATCGTATGGTGTCACAAACAGCTCATTGTTTAGTATCTTGAACCTCGAACAACATGCCAACTCTCGAACTACTTGAACCTTGAACAACATGTCGACCCTCAAAAACCTTGAACGACGCATCACCTTTTGGACATCTCAAAGAGGAGCGGCATGCAAACAAAAAAAGAGAAAAAGAGAAACAACAAACAAACAAAACAAAAATTAGTGAGACTGGCCCCACGAGAAAAGCGACTTGTAGCAGCCATGGAGATGAATGAGCGGTCACATAAGGAGGCGATCTGCCGTCTGCCAAGTCCCACTTTTTCAAGCCAACAATCGTTTGTCAAGGCCTGCAAACGGCATGTCGTTTAAGCCTTCTCCTTCAACCATCACAGTAACATATTCACACCTTCACCGTCCCTCAATAGCACAGTCACGATTCCAACCACCAACACTCGTTCTCACCGCCACCATTCACAGCCATCCATCAGTCACGAACACCCACCAACCACGAGCGTCATCCAGTCACGTTCACCAACGGTGGACGTCCGCTGGCCACGACCAGCCGCCCATGCAAGCCACTCCGGTCACTGATAATCAAAGACCCCTCGACATCATCACCTAAAGAGGTTGTGCAATGCCAAAGAAGAAAAAAGCCAACATAAAGCAAAGAGAAAAAGAAAAAAAAGGAAAAAAAAAAAGAAAAAAAAAAAAAGAGAGCAAATCGAGCAAATCAAGCCGCAAAAGGAAGAATGGAAAAATTGACCAAGCAAAGACGAAAAGTGTAGAAGCAAGAATGAACGTGAGAGCTAAAATGGTTCGGTTGGTTTTTGGCAAAAAATCAAGATTGACATTGATTGAAATTGGCAGCAAGCAACAAAAGAAAATTGTAAATTAGAAAGGTTTGATTCAAAGAAACATTCCAATTTGAGATTGATTTGCGGTAATCAGGCAATTAAATTGAAAAGGAAATAAAGAGGACCCAAATTATTTAAGGGGTCGAGATCAAAACAGGAAGGAAGATTGGAAAGAAGAGATTCTGGGAAGCAAGCCACCAAAAATGGAAAACGACAAATCAAGCCCTTATATTTCTAAAGAATAGATAGCTCACTACCTGTTTGAAGAAATAATCTCAGTAATGCCCTTGCTTTGAATGTATGAATGGGTTCGACTCATTATACTCTTATTTTCGAAAAATATTTTCCGAAAATAAGAGTTGAGAGCAATTGATGAGACATGATAAAAGGCTTATTAAATATGTTTAGTTTCAAGTTATAATGGAAACATTACAAGTGCCATTAAAATGAAACATTATGAGGTGTTAATGCTTATTCAATTGCTATTCTATAAATAGGCACGGAGACCAACTAGTAAAGGTATGCTCTATTCATCACACATACCAATACTCAGCAAAAATAGTTGATGACTTAAGCATCGAAGACTCCCCCGGGAAGCATCCCGACTTCAGTATGTTCTATTTTTTCAGGTCTCAAGGTGTTCGAGTTGTTGGTGTTTATTCATTATTGTTGTTCGAGTTTTGAGGCAACAACAATTGGTATTGTCTGTGGGAACTCGAGTAAAGAGTCATCAAGTTAAAGTTGTATTTTCAAGCCCCTTAACCTCGATTGAGGGGCTATTGTAATGTCATGCTCCCACATCGCGTAAGACTCGAGGCCAAGAGTCGCTTATAAGCACTTTCCTCCCTTAAACCACTGATACACCTTTTTCTGGGAAAAACCCGTGAGGGCCCATGAGTTCAAAGCGGACAATACTTCAGTGGATAGGTCTAGCGCACGGACATGATCCACAACAAATATAATGACATTTTTAAGATCTAACTTATGTATTTCTGGTATTCCTAAAAATACGAAATTGATATTTTTATTTATAAAAATATACGGTTTAATTGGAGTATACAATTTAATTAACTCTACAATAAGGGTGAACAAAAAACCGACTGAACCGAAAAAATTGACCAAACCGAACTATTTTAAACCAAACCAACAATGAAATCGAAGTCAACTGAGTGGATGTAGATGAGAAATTGTCAAAACCAAAAGGTTCGGTTCGGTTGTGGTTTTATCTGTTCAAAAACCAAACCAAACCGAACCGAACCAAACTTAACATTTTTTATACCACTATGTTAGTTTTTACGTATATATCTATTCCAAACCGACCAAACCAAACCTAAAACAAACAAACCAAGCATGAATATGACAATTTTGCTAATCGTGATTCCTTTTTTGATATTTGTCAACCCAAATGCCATGTATTCTAGCATTTTTATAAATACAAAATATGTATTTCTATACATCAAAATACGCCAATTTATACTGTTATGTGGCATAATTTTCTCTAAAAGCGTCTCACATTAAGGAGTCACGAATTCGATTTCTGGTGAGAGTAATGAAATGACTTATAAAAAAATTACTTAAAAACAAAGATTTATTAATAATTTTATGCACAATGTCCTAAATTTTTTAAAGAATTAAATGCAATTTTTACATTAATTGTAAAACTTGTACAAATTTATCACAATTCTAAGTATATATTACATAAATTACAAAGAGTACAATTTATTATACTTTAAAAAATTAATAACCAATGTTATTGCAAATAGCTAGAAATTTTGATGTTGGCTCACACATTATATACGTATTTTCAAAATATACACTTAATTTAAAACGTGAATAATTGAGTCCATTCATTATTATAAATTATCAATTAAATAAATAGATACACTAAAATTTGGAAAAAATAACACTATTTATACATTGTGTGATTTACCTTCTCAAACCAGTCAGGAAAACTCATTCATAGGTATCCTTTAAAGCTTAGCTTGATTTCGCATCAAAAGTATATGTATTGTTCCAGTGAAGATATAATAATTAAACGAAAACAGTTATGCATCTCTATCTTAATCAAAAACCTAGTTGAAAGTTTTGGTGATATACATGAACCTGGCCCTCTTATTTTTTAAAAAAAAAAGTTTGCAAATTTTTTTCTTTACTCAATTAAGGTTTTATACAATGATGGATCTAGAATTTGAACAAAGTGAAGTCTACTTTAGAATGAAGAGACGAGAAATGAAATAAAACAGATGGAGTTGGCAGAGATATCTTAAGCATCCAAGGGACTGGTCAACCACGTCCGGCCCCATTTAGCTCTACAGTTGTTTTCACAAAGAATGTTTTTTAAAATTTTGGCATATATATTTAAAAATAATTATACTACATTAATTGTAGTGATATTTTATTATATTAACCTTATTAATTGAGGCACATATTTCCTTATTGACTATGAATTTAAAGTACACCAATAATTTAATAAAAGGGCAAATGTGGAACAAAATGATAAAAAATTTCTTATTTTTATAAAATGTCACTTTGTTTGACAAAAAAAATTCTAAAAAAACATTTTTTATGAAAAGGAGGGAGTAATATTCTTTGAATAGATCTTTGCTATATAAATTCCATTAATTATTTTCAATAATTTTCATCTAATTGTACTTATGTTCAATGTGCCCTATCTTGATGGGAGTGATTTTGTTTCTAAATTAGTAATTTTGATCGGTAAAATAAATTTCATTCAATATTGTGACCTATATATCATAATCTAAAACTAATAAATTAGGATTTTATTCAAACGAATATCTAAAAAGTTTAAATGTTTCAATAAGTTTATTCTAGCAATTAATATTATATTAGATTTACAACCATATTTAATAAAATATTTTATTTAAAAAATCAAAATATTGATTCTTTTAGATATTATTCTTAGGCTAAATAAATTAATTTGTTTAATGAATAGAAATCACGTCATAAAAAATTTATACATCAGATGCAATGTCAACAAGTGGATGGAAAATTTAACACACAAAAAAATAGATGACACAATTATTATAATAGTTACAATTCATATTTTTTTGAAGTAAAATTAAAAATTTATTATATTTTTAGTAATTTAACTAAAGTTCATATTTTTAAAATTTATTTAGCCTAGTTTAGCTACATAGCCGTTGCCATTGAGCAACAAATTTTTTTTTTCGCATCTTCACCAGGAAAGTGACTTGTCAAATTAGCGAGACACAACCATAAGTTTTATTTTGCAAAATTTGATGACTGTCGATAACAGTCAATAGCATCTATGACAAACTTTTCATCGCTAATCAGTCCCGGATTGCCGGATAGATAGCCGACGTTTCTCGTTAATGGGGTTTTTTTCCTGCTTCACGAGTAAACTGTTGTTGCTAATTAGCATTCAGTAACGAAATCTAATCGAAAATTCTCACTAATATGAATTACCAAGCAGGTTTTCAGCGAGATTTTTTTTTCACTTAGATTTTGAATCCTCACTTGTTTTGAAATATTTTTAATTCAAATTCTATCTACTATTTTAAATTTGATAATAAAATATTAATTAAAAATTAAAAATAGATTATTGCACAAATTTCAATATTAATTAAAATACATAATGGATTAAAAAATATATTAGTTTTAGGAGCATTATGAGGAGCATTATTGGACTGAAATTTACCTATTAATCTGTGTGTTATTTAACTTCACATCAACTACGAATTTTTCCGTATTTACTTTTCTAATTCTTGTAGTGAAAGTATCTAGGCTATTCACCATTATATATCCTTTAAGCAACAAATAAGGGATGATTTTGATATTGTCAGCATCATACATGTTTAAGAATTGAAAAAGAAAAACATAAATTTTTAAAATAAATTATTTTTCTAATTCTACGGAGCTGTCGTAAATAAAAATACAGTAGTGATAGAAAAATGACTTGGGTGGTTCAGTAAATAGCCAAGTGAGAGGGTTCCATTTGTCGCCTACCCAAACAATGCCTTAAAAATGGCCATATGGCTAAGAGTCAAGTAACAGAATACCAGCTGGAGCTGTTCTTCTCTCATCCATTCATAATATATATACTTACAAGTAAAGATGATGATATATTAATTAATTAATTAATTAGTTCATTAATGCAAAATTTGAATTTTCTTTTAAGCCACTTTAAATTACTTGGTCTTTATCAACTTCTTGTCATCAATTACCTCATTTTTCTTTTGATTTCATTTTAGAATTTGTTTGAGTGAGTTCCACTAATTGGGAAATTGGCTTAATTTATGGAAGGTTTAGCGCTTAAGCAATATATTTACTCGAAAACAACACCTTTCTGTCAATACTATTTGATCTTGACAATACCACAAAAAAATCTTAATTATGCTCATAAGTATCTTCAACAGTCATATGGTTCCAAAGAATCAATCTGGGTCTTCCTTAATTTATATATTCTAGTAGATACCGAAACTTATAAAAAATTGTTGAAAAATGCGGCCCGCCCATGACGGGTGAACAGAATTCAGTCGGTCGATGTGTAAACCGAGACCGTAGACCAAGACCAATTGGAAAGCCCAATTAAGGATAATCAAACTCGGTTAGTCAATATGTGAACCGGAACATGAACCAAGGCCAATTGACAAGCCAAATTGAGTGAGGGATGAAATGGGTCGGTTAGGCCCGTTAGCCCGTTAAAAGGCTATATAAGGAGCCTTGCTTCCTTTCCATTCGAAGAACTTCAACACACAAAGAGAGAGTGAGAGAGAGCTCTCAACCGGGAGAGAGAGAGGTTTGGTCTCCTATCCCGAGTCCTGCACAGTTCACGTGTGGCATCTAGACTGTGAAACAGCCGAACACTCCCGTTGACATTTCAACCATGTTTTGCTAGTAAGACTAACATAGAACTGGTCCTGCTTCGCTGCAAGCTTCCGTTGGAATCGAGGTTATTAAGTCGAACATATTTCTTATATTGTTTATTAGTTAAACCGGTATGTGATTCCTTTAGAAATTATGAAAAAGATCTGAATGGTTAGGTAAACAATTAGAGAGAAATAAATAAACATATGCGGATAAAGTTAATATCTATATAAATTTACAATCAAATTGATTTTCTTAGTAATTATATTTTAATTAATATTGTTAAAAAATTCAATAAAAAATTAATGCAAAGTTTTAGTTTATGAAAGATCAATTGTTTACTTTATTGATATATTCAGACAATTATTTTTTTTGCAATCTAAATTTTTATTGATTATGCAATAAAAGATTAATTTATTTCGTATATTTTAACCATTTTTCTTGATATGTTATATTAATTAAGTCACTTAAACTTTTGCATATATTATAACCCTTCAATTTTAAAAAAAATATTGTTAAAAAGATCAAAAAAATTTTGCACAAGAGATTAAAATGACAATTTTTACAAGAAGAATAGATTAAATTATTTTCAGTCATGTCGGTCTTAATCTACTTTAACCTATTTTTTAATCAAATACATGTGACGGTAGTCAAAAGTATAGCTGAATGTGAAACTCTCATTTATGAAAATAATTGCAATTCATACAATTCTACAAAAAAAAAGCTGGATATAAAAAAGTCTTTTAAAATTTATTTTCTCAATAAGAAAAATGCATTAAATTGTCAAAAATATTTTTATTTCAATTGATAATATAATTTAGTCGCTCAAAATTTCTGCTGCATCGCGTAGGTGTTGTGCTATATGCAATATGTTTGTGGTCAGAACGTTAATTCATCTCAACGGTTATATAAAGCTCAGCTACACTGATGGCTGGTTACATAAAGCTTAGCACATTAATTAAAGTGCAGAAATCTGAAAAATGTTTGATGCATTCAACCTCAATGACAAATCTCGGCTTCATACTTACGTACAAGCCAAGTCCAATGAAAGTAAGAATGTCACCGTGGAACTATTCCGGGCATATGCCAGCCCGGAAAAGTACTTCACCAGCTGATATCCTCATCAGATTCATTAAGAGCTAGGATCGAAGGTGCCAACATATCCGAATCTGACGACGTAGAAGGCAATGGCTTGCGCAACATGGCACAAGAAGTAGTTCTTCCTAATCGCAAGGGCATAGCAACCACAGAAGAAAAGGTATGCTCCAGTTCCAACCTCTAACAAGTGGAATCTGCAATTGGAGAATTCGTATTAGACGATCTTCTCATTGTCTACTTCTGAACAAAACACTATGCCATTACTGAACTGAAATATGAATGCTAGCAGCAAGAGTTAACATGTAAACACCTTTCTCTAAACCTGAAACGAGGTTTCTTCGGTGCTGTAGTGGCTTCAGACTTGAGGGCATCTCCAAGTTTCTTAGTAACAATCCATTCATTCACGCTGCCAGCCTCAAGCAAACCACTGAAAACAGCCTTGATTCGCTGCAGGGAGACAACACTCCCGAAAAGCAACCAAAAGACGATTAAGTGGATTGATCTGAAACAACAACAGCAATGATATATTTGGTAAATAGTTAATACTTTTGTTTTACAAAGACTAGGAAACCAATTTCTGGATCAAAGCATTAAATGTTGTCTCTATTCCCTACAAGTTTCTCTTCCCTTACTGGTAAAAAAAGTTTTTATTCCCTTAATATAGGAAAAGTTCTCTCGAGACTAGCGTAATTACTACTGAACCAACAACTGCTGTTATATTAGTTGTTACTTTGAATTTGACATAAATTATTGACAAGAAGCGCCAGAATTTGCAAAACCAGCAGACCTTGGAGTTGAAATTGCACTGAGAAGGAAAATGATGAGAAGAATGTAAAGAGCTCCCCAATTAAGAACATGAACTTCAGGTACAAAAGCAGTAGCCGGCATTACAATACAATAGAATGTAAATGCAACAAAGGGGGCTACAATCTTCCTGACCAAGAAGAAGCTGTAGATCACATAAACCTTCTTCCACAAAGCCACTTTCTGTATTACAAGCACACAAGAAACGGTTATTCAACAAATGAAGTTACACTTCATCACTTCGAACAAGAGGTAAAAATAAATCAATAAACCAACCTTGTTTGTTATAATTTCCAACGATATCTTCCTGAATAGGTTGGCAGGACCACATGACCAACGGTATTGTTGACGACGGTAGGCCTTTAATGTGCTAGGCAATTCATTTTTCACCTGCATTAACGTTGAATACATTTAGGAACACACGACTAAAACAATTAACATAACTTGCAGACAGTTTAAATTCGTTTCATGTTTTGTCTTTACTTCCTCTTATATAAACTCTTATTAGGAGCCGAACAGCTCAGGAAAAATCCTGAAGAAAGCTAAAAAGTGCTGTTTGATGAGCCTCCGTAGTATTAGGTAGGTAGTTGGTCAGGTAAAAAAGTATAAATATGTAACTAGCATAAAAGAATTGTAAAAAAAAAAATAGAGAAATGTATGAAAACTTTTTTAAAAATATATACATACCCCGAATTGGTCACATTAGCCTACAAGTCCACAATAATCTTTTTAATTTAATAAACAGACCAATTTTCTCCGAAGGAAAGGAGTACTTGAACACACACATGCATAACAACATCTTCACCAGCGCTCTTCATTTTAGAAAGTATCTTTTATATAAATAAAGAGTACCTTAAAATATATAAAGTAAAAATAAGAAATATTTATAATGATATTCTTAAAATTTTAAGTTTTTGTTAGTAAAGTGGAGAAAAAATAATATAAAAAAGTTCTATTGATAAATAGAATCTTAAAATGATATATAAACTTAAGTCTCATCGATTATAAACAAAATAGAGTGAAGTTTGGTTTTTTAGAAGCATGGAGTCAAATTTGTTAGCTATTCTATATATGCAGATTTTAAAGAACCTATTGAAGACTTATTTTTTGAATTGGCACTTTATACTAGAGTTTTAGACTTGTAAAGAGTCGATTAGATCCTATAATTACCTCAAGATTATCAATATACACAAATTTCCAGCCTTTAAGACCAGCTCGGACTGAAAGATCCATGTCTTCTACAGTGGTCCTATCCTTCCATCCTCCCACTTCATTAAGTGCAGACATTCTCCACACTCCAGCCGTTCCTATACAGTAATAATATAAATCCGTTCAGGCTGAGAGTAGCACAAAAGGCTCAATCAACATTAGCAATAAAATAGACAGAAAAAATAAACAAATAAATTTGCTCCAATTAAGTAGTTGATTTAATATCAAATTTATTTGATTAGAGTTCTACTAATGTTTAACAAAAATTAATTAGTTAAAAAAAATTGCTTCAGATTAGAAGCTACAATTGCATTATTCTATAATTTAGCAATGCATGATTAAGGATTTTTTCCCCCTAAACTATTGTTAATTGAGATTTACCATTGAAGGCAAAGAAGGCATATATGGAGGATCCCACTTCTTGCTCAACTGTGAAATGCAAAGCTAAGGACATTTCTTGCATTCTTGTCATCAGGCTCTCATCAGCGTTCACTGCAAAACAATCCAGAAACCATTGCCACATCAGCACACAACTGGAATACATTTTACAATTAATTAATTAAAAAAAAATATCACACTAGACAAATATACTCCTTTAGATATACTGCAATGAACCCGAACCTCAAATTCAGAGATTTCTAATAACTTTTGCTAAAAGTTATGCTTGATTTAATTAATCATTTGTTTTTTGAGATGCATCCAAAACAAGCCAGTTGGTCAAATTGCAATAAACAAAGAACAAACACCACGGCACATCCAGCTCTTTAGATGATTTACCCAGCTGGACATGTGCGTTCAACACAATATGCACCTGCAGCTCAATGCACGTGTCAAATGAAACGTGGCTACCGTTGATTGATCCACAAGCCAAGCACAAAAGAGAAAAGTAATGATAAAAAAGAGTGATTACCGAATTTCCAACGAGCCTGAACCAGGGCAAGTTCGGGGTTGTGCACCAGAAAAGGAATGGTACGGCACAGAAAATCAGGTTCAGGTTGGAAGTTTGCGACAAAAATAACGACGTAGTCGCAATTTTTCACGTAGCTTTTCTTCATGCCTTCTTTTAAAGCCCCAGCTTTGAAGCCATTTAAATTCTCTCTTATTTCAAACTTTATGTTAATGCCTTCACGTGCCCACCTTCGACACTCTAGCTCCACTAAGTCCTGCACAGAATTTCATGCAAAAGCTACACATTATCAATCACAATTTGTTCATTTGATTAAATGTAAAGGAAACATGGTATTAAAAAAAGGAATAGTGTGATTAAGAAAGTGTTTACAGCTTGTTTACATAATAATGGTACCTTTATAGTCGGGTCTGTTAAATCATCAAGGACTTGAATTATGATGCGATCAGATGGCCAGGACAAACCACATGCAGCTCCAATTGACAGCCGATAAACCTGGTTTAAGACCAACAATAACCATCATGAGTACGAGACAATCTATTTCTACAATTTATTACTGTAATTTATCAAACAAGGGAGAAAAAACGCATAAATAAGAAAAGGGAATAGAAGAAAGAAAAAGACCTCTGGTTCATTGTACATAAGGATTTGGACAAGAACCATGGGATAAGCAGTGGTACCTGACTCAACATCGTCTTTCATGGGTTCCCATTTGTAAAGACGAAAAATCTTGACAAGCAAAAACATAACTGCCATGTAAACGATATCAATGGATAACATCAAGGCCATTATTGAGCATATTATTACTGCAAGTTGCAGAAGTGGCACTATCAATAATGTTTTGATCTGATCCCAAACCAAATCAAATTGTATGGATATGTCTGCAATTCGCTGAAGTAGCATTGACAATGCTGCCTTTATTTGATCCCAAACAATACTAATTTGCAAGGATACGTCATCTCCAGCTCTTTGGAACGCATCAGAAATGATCGTTGTTGACACTAACCTCTCCATTTGTACTCCTTTAAGAAAGAAACAAGAATGTATCTTAACTTCCTTCAGGTATACGCAAACAAACTGGAACTTCAGTCACTACCTGTGAAACCATATTACTTAAAAAAGACCCGTAAAAGAAAAGTAGAAGATGAATATTGGAAACAGAGTTATAGGTGGTGATTCTACTTCTGCTATCAATGGAAGCAGAAGCAGATACAATGGGAAATATGAATACTGGAAACAGACAAAACAAATGTAAGCAAGAAAAATCAGAGATAATGCTATATATATAAGCTCTGTCTACCGTTTTCTTTTTCCATTTTTTTGCTATAGTTGATGCTATAACTTATTTATTTTATTTGGTCTTCAAACTGTTTCATCCACAAACACGTGAAAATAAGGCAAAAACTGAGTCAAAAATGACGTTGCTGGGCATTGACAAAGATACCCTTCGTGGTCTCCATCTACATGCACAACAGATCGATTCAAGAAGGATAACAAAATTCCCTCCATGACGGATGTTCGCATAAAGTACAAATATTTGTTCCAATATATTGATGAATTATATGAGCATCCATTCCAGGAAAGGAAAAAACTAAAAAGAAGAAACATGTACAACATGGAAGAGCAACATCACCTCAGCATGTCCCAGTCCTATATAAATTGCATCAATGATAACTCCCAGAGAAGTTAAATCCATGAACATCATTAACACCTGCTTGGAACCTTGCAAGTTTTAGTGGAGCACCGGTAAAACACATGACATATTATCTTCTTGAGCAGCTCTAGTACATTGACATGGAAGCCATCAATTCTTGATTTAGTTGAGGTCTAACCAAATTTTAATCAAAGATAAGCTAGATCTAAAAAATCATTTCTTATTTGTGATGCATCAACAACAATTCCATGACCATGAGAGTCAGACAAGTTGCAATAAACAAAGAACCAACACTATGGCATATTCAGCTTTTTATTATTTTATACGATTAATCCAGTTGAGTCGTTTAGCATGTGGGTCCAATATAATATATAAACCAGCAGCTCAATACACGTGCAGATAATAATAACTTCACATATAAACAAATAGAAAAGCAATGATAGTGATTACCGGATTTCCAAAGAGCCTGAACCAGGGCAAATTCAGGGTTTTGGAGCAGAAAAGAAATGGTCCGGCACAGAAAGTCAGGCTCAAGTTGGAAGTCTGCGTCAAAAGTGACAACATAGCTGCAATTTTTAGCGTAGCTTCTCTTCATGCCTTTATTTTAAAGCCCCAGCTTTGTAGCCATTTCTATTGTGCTTGGAACATTGCAAGCTTTATAGTGCAGCACGAGTAGAACACAACATAATACCTTCTTGAGCAGCTCAAGTACATTGACATGGAAGCTATCAATTTAATTGCACAAGACTACCTCTTCATCTTTCACCATGAAGATTAGCCCCATCGCTTTCTATGGTCAGCAGCAAAATTTGTAGAATGATATCAATAAATATACAATTAGTTATGCTCAAACAAAAGGAATAGGGAGCCCAGATGGAGTTAGAACAAGCATCTTCCCCCTTAAATTTGGGAAACAATAGGTTGCTCCTCTTTAACATTCCAATTATCCATTCCTTTTGCACTCATTTCTGAGCAAATAATCTCCGCATCTTGCAACCTCCCCTCCTGTCTAAGGCCATCGACGAGCTCATTGCAAGTGCCGAAACTAGGGAGGAAACCATTTTCAAACATTTTTCTGTACCAAAAATAAGCTCCACTGAAATCCTTTCGCTGGCAATGTCCCTGAACCAGAATGTTATACGTATCAGCTTTGGGTCCCAATCCTTTAGATTTCATATCATTAACAAGTTCCATTATTTCTGACAACTTTCCCTCTGTAAAACGCCCCAGAATCAAAGAATTGTACTCCATCTCGTCAGGGGAAATTCCTCGGTCTAGCATCTCTTGGTACAACGTGACAGCGGATTATAGCGTTATACACTAGTCTATCAGGAGTCAACCTCATTTGTAACATTTCACTAAACAGTGTCTCTGCAAGTGCTATTCTTTCCTTGCTGCACCCACTGATCAGGAGATGATACGTGGACAGAGTCGGCTTAATGCTTAACTTCTTCATGGTTTCATATAGCTCAAGACATTTCGGGGCATTTCCTGCTTTGACATACCCATAAATTAGAGAGTTGTATGTGATCACATCAGGACTAAGGCCACTGCTAATTATTTGAAGAAGCATGTCTTCTGCTTCCATTAGCCTGCCCTTTTTGGAGAATCCATTAATGAGTGAATTGTGTGTTACAAGAGTTGGCCTTACCCCACAGCTTGACATCTTATCAAAGAACTTTAAAACATCTTTCAACTTTATAACTGTACAACAGCCATCAATAAGCATATTATATATCTGTGCATTAGCTAAAATCCCTCTGCCTACCATATCCCTGTAGACCAGTTCTGCCTCAAGAATATTCCCGTCTTTGCACAAACAATTTATAAGAGATCCATAGCTTACAACGTTCGGCTTAGTTCCCTTCTCTTCCATCACTTCAAGAATCTGGCAACATTTGTCAAAAATGCATAACCTTCCATAGCCATTTATGAGTGCATTATATGTCTCCACACTTGGTGCAACTCCCTTCATGGCCATCTTCTTTATCCATCTTTCTGCCACGTCCATCTGCTTCATTTCACAAAACGTACCAATCAAACAATTAAATGTGATGAGATTTGGCTTTACACCACTGCTTTCCATTCGCTCGATAGTCAGAACGGCTTTGTCCATGTCGCCTATTTGGCAATAGCCATTAATAATACTGTTATATATCACATCATTTGGAACAAGCCCCTTCTCTACAAGCCTATTCAGAATCTCCTCCGCCTTCTCAACTTTCCCTCCCTTACATAAAGCATTCAACACGATGCCACCCGTATAATTATTAATCCCAACTCCATTATCAATATCTTTCTCATAAAACCCCAGAACAGCATGTAGATCATGGCTTTTAAGCATCACATCGAAAACTACACTATAACTGAATCCATCCAGCTTAAGCCCACTTCCTTCCATCTCCAACAACAACCTCCTCGCTTCATTTATTCTCTGCGCCTTACAAAGCCCACTAAGCAACGAATTAAAAGTAATAATGTTTGGCTCTACATTAGCTTCTCTCATTCTCTCCCTCATACCAAAAGCCGCCTCCACATTCCCAACATTAAAATACCCATCAATGAGAGTATTGTACGTGACCAAAGACGGACGCCACTTTCTCTTGCACATTTCATCAAATATCTTCTCCGCATCCTCTATTTTCTTCTCTTTACACAACCCACCAATCAAAACATTGTAGACAAACACATTTGGACGAATTCCCTCTCGCTCATAGAACCCACCAACTCTCTCGCTCTCTTCACAACCCCAACCTTCACCGCCGCCTGCACAGCCTTCCCATATGAAATTATATCAGCCCGAAATCCAGCCTCAGTTACTTCACTGAACAAACCAAGCACCTTATCGAATCTCTTTGACTCGAACAAAATTCCAATCAACTTATTCACACAAGAAAAATACGGAAACTTTCTGTCTCTTCTCATTAACTCGTACATTTCTGCGGCTTCAACGTGCATTTTTGACTCGCAACAGATTGAAAGCAACATGTTTGAGAGGGTGAGTTTTAAGGAGGGATTGGAGGCGGAGAAAAGAGAGAGGAGATCGGAGGGTGAAGAAAAAGGTGAGGTTGTAGAAACGAGTGTTTTGATGCGGGCGTGTACGGTTTCTGTACGGCCTTGTTGGAGCAGAACTCGAAGCTTCCGAACCTGTTCATTGCGTTCTTCGTCGATGTTAGTGTTGTTTTGTGGGACTTGGGTTTGTTCTTCGTGTTGTGGAGTTGTGTCCGAAGAAAGGAAAAGAGAGAACGATAGTGAGACGGGGTTATGGTGCTTCGTCCTGGAACTTGGAGGGAGTTTCGAAAGAAGTCCCGCCATTGAAATGGTTTTGGCTCCGCTGTTTTCTGTTAAAACCCTTCTTAAACCCTCAGTTTGTTTCTCTATCAATTGGGCTTAAGTTCCCGTCTTTACCTTTTTGGGCCCTTTTGAGATATAAACTTTGTAAATTAGGGAGATTTTTATGGGAAAATTTAAGAGATAATTACATGGCGGCGCTATCGTGCTACTTTTCTTACCAGCCGACGAAGTGGGGCTTTTTCTCTTAAAAACGGTCCGATTTAACTTTCAGACGGCAGTTTTTCTTTTTCGCACAGAGTTCTGCATTTTTTAGTTTTAGTCCTTAGTTTTTTCTTTCATTTCCAAATTGTTCTTCTCTCTCTGGTGCCTCTCTCTCTCTCCTCTCCCCACCAAACACTAGCCACCTTTTATTCCCGCCGCATCTCCTCATTCACTGTCTATCTCCGCCGCCTCTCCTCCTCTCCCTTCCGGTCCCCTCTCTCCATGTGCTTCGTCGCTGCTGTTGTCGACAGATGGATCGGTCGACCTCCTTGTCCGTCGTCGTTCTTCATTGATAGATCTGCTCCACCACCGTCGTTGCCCATCGTTCTTGTGTCTCCATCACTTCTGTTGTGTCTCATCGCTCCATCGCTGCTGTTCTCTTGGTTGTTTCAGTCGGAGCTCCACGTCGACAGTTCCGAACGTTTTCGAGGCTGGCGTTGCTTCGATCGATCGCGACGCTGGCGAGATCTTGTCTAGTAACTTCTATTTCAGTTTCTGCGAAATCTAATCTGAGTTCTCTGCTATTTCGTTTTTTGACCATAGATGTGTTTGTTGCTTTTGTTGTCTTCGGCTTGTTGTTTTCGGTCAGAGAGAATATGAGTTGGGAGGATAACAACTGAACGGTGGAGGCGAGAAACGGTGGAGGGAGTGAAATCTGGTGGGGGGAGGCGGCGGGTGGCGGCTAGGGTTCAAGGAACCCCAGCTGCTGTTTTTTAATGTAAAATTACTGTGCAACCCCTTTTTTCTTATGTTTTAATATGTTGTCCTTTTAAATTGATAATGTAAATTAGACCTTAATAGGTTTTTAATTAGGTTTATGTAAGGTTTACTTAAAGTTGTTATTTAGGTTTTTTTAAACAATAAAATTATTATTAACTTTTTATTTTAGTTTATTGCCTCATGATTTTTTAGTTTACATTAAGATTATATTAAGTTTTTATTGAGTAAACATTTAGATTAGGTTGAGTTTACATTAAGTTTATATCAAGTTTACATTTTTTTTTTGTGTGAGTTTACATGGACATTAGTTGGATAATGCCGGTTGGTTTTTTGTTGGAGATTTTATTAAGTTTACATTGAGTTTTTATTGAGTTTAATGTAAAATGTAGGTTTTTTTTATTTTTTAAGAATTTTTTACATAGGTTTTTAAAGAGTTTATATTGAGTTGTTTCTTAGTTTTTTAAGAGCAATAGGTTGCAGCAAAATTTTGTCCAATTTTCAGAGACTCTAACTGTTCTTGATATGAATTAGGTGCAAAGGCTCAAACCTCGGTCCATTGAAGGAGCTCGATAACTATGTGTGTATCAGCAAGTAGTCACTCTCCGAATTAATTGCATAACTGGCACAAACCCGAACACCCAACAGATGAAAACTCACCAAACAAACTAAAAGTTATCTCCTAGTACGTCATGGCAGATGCATCGCAGCTTGGCACTAGCCGTAGAAGACGACGCGAGGTCCTAAACAGCACCACCTGACAAGTACGAGCCTATCCTCCACAGTATATGCGGCGGCCAGAAATGACGACTCGTCTGCTATTGACCACCAATCCGACTACAACATGTTGCACGAGTACAGGTTTCTCAGTAACATATATAAATCTCTCCTTCTCTGCAATCCATGTAACTCGATCTCACCCATTCCATTCCTGAGCATATTCCATTCACCAAAAATGACTTAAGCAGCGAGGAGGCCTCCGGAAAGTGCCCCAAAACCACTAACTTATTCCTTTTCTTGCAGGTTCAGTCCAAGGGTCCATCATCATTGGATCAACCCTGTATCAGTTTAAGATCTATCCACTTTGTTTTGTGATATATATGATTTCAAGTAGTATGTAAATCCAATCATTTTAATCCACAATAGCTCTTTTGTCATTCTGCAATAATCAGGATTTGGACAAAAGAACAGAAATAGAAAGGTATGGAAATGTATCAGTAAACACGGGATAATGTAACTACGGAACTTTTTCCCGTTTCTGTAACTTCATTTGCTATCAAGCCAAATCCAATCACAACAAAACAATTTGAAGGAAAAAAAAAAAAAAGAGGAAAGAAGCTATAAAATATCGCAATTACAACCCATAAAAGATGTTTGAAGAACTCTATCTGCTTGGGGAGTCAAAACCCTGAAGTTATTTGCACTCCTTATGACCTTATCTTCTCTGTATAATGAAAATTGGCAAAAACAACATTTATATTTTTCTTTTATATTCACGGGAAGAAACTAAACTTTTTTGAGTTGTTGAACCCGACCATTTTATGGGAACTTGAAAGAATGACCTTTTTCACTACTTTACAAGGCTTAACCTGAAGAAACTTTCACCTCCATCACCACTACTCCATTTTTGCACCAGAAGCAAGTGGTTCTGCAGGCACACAGACCAGCCCGGAAAAGTATTTCACCAGCTGATTTCTTCATCAAATCCATCAAGAGCTGGGAACGATGGTGCCAACGTATCCGAATCCGACGATGAAGAAGGCAATTGCTTGTGCAAATAGGTACAAGAAGTAGTGGTTCTTCCCAAATGCAAAATCATAGCAACCACAGAAGAAAAGGTAAGCTCCAGTTCCAAGCTCTAATAAGTGGAGTCTGCAA
>CAODLS010097208.1:0-11300 GCA_948243855.1 Flueggea neowawraea | reverse complement strand
CTTGCATTGTTCCAAACACAATTGGGTGGTCGTCTTTGTTGTACTTGATTGCCGATAAGTATGTCAAGTAATCGATGGCGGGTTGAACTGATGTGTGCTCTGCATCAACCGTTAAGGGAACGTTTGCTTCGACGCATTTTTCGCAGAGTTTCATCAGTCTCTGCAGACCTAGCTCAAGATCTTGCTCTTCTTCTGAGGTCAAAGGGTCTGGTTTGTTGAGTGTGTGATACAAAGGAGTTGCATCGGCGAAAATTGGAAGAGAATTCTGTTTCCAGGGAAGATTGAATGAAGGGTCTTTCTGTTGCCATCTTAATAGATCACTGATTCTGTCCAGCAGATTCAGTGGAAAAATTGCTGTGATCTTCAGCACCACACAGCTCACCTGAAGTTGTGGAAAGGCCAAGAAGTTTAATGACATTTAAAAAGAAATTGTTTTGGCGGAATATTTTTTCTATGTCATATAGTTGAACTAGGAAATAAAACCTTTCATTTTCTTTATTATATATATTAACTTTTTATATAATATACAATATTAATAAATTAAACTCTCCACTTTTTAATATAAATAAAATACCCTAATACTACCACCATGGTATGTTTTGCCGAAAATATCTACCCACTTGCGCACCGTTTTAACTAGGCTAGCATATGGCTATTATTATATAAATAAACCTTTTTTTAATATTGAAAACTACTTGACTATTTATTCTACAACCTTTCTATTCAAGCCGCCTATTCTCTTGAAAGATTCCGTATCAAGAATATTCAAAAAGACGGAATATTCAACAACGTTTTCCACCGGGCCCACTTTATGAATTTTCTTTTTTGGCCCCGTCTCATATATATACAAATTATGAATTCAAGCCGCCTATTCTCTTAAAAGATTCCGTATCAAGAATATTAAAAGAGGCGGAATATTCAACAACGTTTTCCACCGTGCCCACTTTATGAATTTTCTTTTTTGGCCCCGTCTCAAAAAATAGCATATATATACATATAATGAAAAGAAAAATAGAACTCCATACAAAGGCAAAGATGTCTCAAATTGACAACTTCCCAATATTTGGGTCAACTTATATTTTAACATATAATAGCAGTTGATTTTTAAATACCCACTAATCTAAACTAATTAAAAGCTTAAATAATATAAATTATCAACACTTTACGGAATTATTATGTACTTTCTCTTCCCTATAAAGATATGCTATATTTTTTTTATATTTGTCCTAATATATATATTTTTTTAATAAAAGTAATTATATCATATTTTACTATATTATTTTTATCTAAATACATAATAAATTATATTATTAATTATTATTAAATAATTATAAGAGTTATTTTAATTTTTTTAATAAAATTAATAATTTAATTATTTTTTTAATTTATATAAAAATATATTATAATTTATTTTTATAGGAAGAAAGTAGTAAGGTTTAAAAAAACGTTTTTCTTTGAAAAAAAAGCGTGAAGAGAGAGAAGGAAGTAGGTAGAGAGATGAGCATCGGTAACGTTGAATGGAAAAGGGCGCGAGAGTAGCCGCCAAATGTGGAGTGGTGAGACAAGTGTGAATGAGCTGTAAATGAATCATGTGGGGCCCCTAAATCTGAATCCTTAGCTGTTCACGAATCACACATGACTCATTGCTCCTATCTTATTTTTGTCTCCTTTCTGTGTGACTAGATTCCTCCTGGCCTTGTCTACGCCCGCAATATCACTCCGTCTTTTCATATCAATATTAACACTTTTCTAATTCACCTACTTTTCTTCCGATAACTTATTTTATTGAAAAATTCTTATTAATCCCTTAACAAATTAACAAATACTCACTTCCTCTCATATTAATGGATAAAATTATTTTTTATATAAATTAAAAAAATTAATTTTAATAAAATTTTTAAAAAATATTTTTATAACTATTTAATAAATAATTAATAAAATAATTTATTATATATTTAAATATAAATAATTTAATATAATGTGACATAATTATTAATATTAAAAAAAAATTATAATTTAAAACATATTAAGAAAAAGATAATTTATTTTTATGAAACAGAGAGAGTAATTTATAAATTAATATATAAAAATATATAATTACATTCAATAATTACTAATATTACATATCACACTTGTTAATTAGCTTACTACATATATGGATCTTGGTAAGAATTCTCCCAATCGAACTCTCAACCACTTCTTTGGTGACAATATAAATCCATTGTTATAAAACAAAACTAATTAGCACTAAATAAAATTTGAGCTGAGCTAACTGAAGCCTCTCAGAAAGAAATAAGTCTTTCTATATGAATAGTGCAAGCCTAGTACTATCCTGACCCATCCAGAATGAGTAGTGATCCTGGGTGGAGATGCTCACAGTGGAGGCAAATCCACATTTCAGGGACTTTGATACCCTTTTTTATTTTTTGGTCTGGGAAGGGACATTGGTACCACTTGTACTTCGTAAATTTGTACCTGGCCATTTTTTCCTCATTACTCTTTTTAGTTGAAGATTGAATTTAACAAATATATTTATTTTTCTCTGAATACCCCCACTTATCTTCTTTTTTTGGCTTCTACACCCTATCATTTTTCTTCCACAAAATACACTTCCCTACTTCACAAAAGACAAATTAAAAATGATGATCATCTCTGCAATGAAATGCAGTTACTTCCAACAAAAACTATTTCACCGACGTAAACTAATCTTAAACTTACAAATTAATGATTCTAAACTAAATTTGTTTTTATTCCAAACGAAATGAACCACCGACTATATGGCAAATGGCTAATAGGATCAATGCATATTTTAGTTTTACAAAGAAAGTTAAAACTGTCTGCTGAAAAATTAAAGAAACAAACAAAAACATAGAAGGGAAGAAAACAGAGAAAAGGATAAAGGGAAGGGAAGATCTTACGGAAGAAGGAGGAAGAGACATGGCAGTCTGAACAGTTTGAAGAAAGCCTTGGAAATTCCGATCACAAGCATCGTTGTCCATGGCGTATTCAACAGCGAAAACCAACATGCTTTTGAGACCAGATTGATGGACCTGTCTCACAGAGTCCCCTGTTTCCTTAGCGTCCTCACCTGCACAAAAGTGTTCATAAAACGTCCGCCTAACAATCCGCAACACAAGGTCACGTACAACGTTGTTAGCGTTGTCGGACCCTGTTGCAACCAACCTGGAATTCATAACCCACATCCCCAAATCCACCATAGGACCCATAGCCGCCATCTCAAGGTTAAAACATGCGTGCAACAGTTTCTTTGTGGGTGTGTCTCCAAATATCTTTGTGTGATCTCCCAAGTCGAGAATCGGGGGCGGCGTGGTGGTGATGGTGGTGGTGGGTGTGGGGGTAGTGGCGGTGGTGGTGCCGGCCAAGACGGCGGCGGTGATGGGGGCGGAGGAGGAAGATGAGGAATTCACAGACCTTCTGGTGAGGAAGCGGAAGTTTTGGAGCAGCTTCGGAGAGAGGAATTTGTTGGCCATAAAACAGGGGAAATCAAGTGTTTTCTCTTTTGTTTGAGAAGTTTCCTTGGTTGTAAATTTTTGATGAGTGGTGGTGGCGATGGTTGTGTGACTCAGAGCAATGAAGGGTGGTGATGGGTTGGTTAGTGAGGAGGGTTATTTATAGGAGAAATCTTGGTCTCTTCACCTTTTCTTTTCTGGTTTGGGTGGGGAAGGAGGAAATGGAGTCTGCACGTTCCACAATTAAAATTGGAAAGGATTAGGAGTATTTTAATGCTAATAGCGTTACCAAAAAACTCCTCATTGTACTCTTTAAATAATATATTTTTTTTTTTATATTTTAAAAAATATTAAAGTTATACAATAATTTATTATTTTAATTTATAAATTAATATTTTATTACTAAATACTAAAAAATAAAGAAAGAGTGAATATTGACTCAACATTTACGTGAGTTATCATTCCCTTCCTCTTCCTTTTCTTTGATAAGTAGTAAAGTATTAATTAATGAGATAAAAAAATCATTTGATTTCAAATTTTAAGATAAATAATTAAGAAAAATTAAATTAAATATAATATTATAGAGAATCAATATAAAGAGGATGTTGAGAATGCTCTAAACACATGTCGGCTAAGATGCTATTTAAAAAAGTTATGTGTATTAATCTTGTTATGTGAAATATAATTCTTGTCAAGCAAAACCTAAGTGTCAATTGAGTTTCCAATAGTACAAAATAATTGCTATATACATAATGAAATAATTTAGGATTTGAAATTTATTATTGGGACAAAACTTGAAAATTATAGAATTAAATTCTAATATATTTTCGCATAATTATTAAGTGTGCGCATCTTATATCGGTTCGAATAATTTATGTTCACTGGATTAAACTCCACTTTTTTAAAAGTATGAGATTTGATCAAAAAGTTTTATCTACTGGAACTTAAACATCAGTGTTAGATTTACTACATATCGATATATTATATTACATATTTAACATATTATAATTATTAAAATACTTATTTTTTTAAAATTTGTTACCTCTGTATTCTGTATGTATTATCTACATCTTAATCTACTAAAATCGAAATTCATAATTGTATACAAGTATGGGTTGTGATTTAAATTACCTCCAAATTTTAGTAAGGTTAAAATTATAAAAAGTGTAGCTTATGAGTTGATGTGAGATGAGAGGTATAAATAAATAATGGTGAAGTGGGGGGCTGGAAAAGGATGGCAACCTGGTTGGCATCGAAGGAGAAATTGTAAAGTAGAAATGGTGGTGAATGCCTACTAGTCATTCCCCATACGCCTTCCAGATGGTCTGCTGTCGCACTTGTTCTCTTCGCATGTCTGCTGTGCTGTTGGATGGTCAATACTTCTTCTTGTCAAGTGGTTTTTTCCTTCTCTCTTCGTGTTACACACACTCACATTTTTGGCGTCGTAGATTTCCTCTATTTGCTTAAATATCCACCAGGTACTTAAAACCGAAAATGTGAGAACTGAAATCAAATCGTGGTTTTTATGGTTTTGTTTGATTTTGGTTTGGTTTGGTTTGAATTTCTGTTTTAACCGGTTTTAATCGGTTTAACCGTCGGTTTGGTTTCAATTTGGTTCCTTTTTTTTTCGAAATTTTGTTTTTAATCCGTTATTTTATTCCGTCAAATTTTTTCTGTTTGTAAATTTTGTTATATTTAATAATTAACTATATTACCAATAATACATTATATTCCAAAGATCTTTGTTAATAATTTTCAAAGAAATTAACTATTCTACTAGTAATTACATCACATAATTTTAAACAAAATTAGAAAAAAAACTCATTAAATTTTATTAGATGCTTTCACTTGTGGCATAGGAATACCGTGGTTACAATACGAATTTAATTATACAATATAACTATATAACAATTAACAATACATGATAAATTAAAATATAAGTAAAAAAGGAAAAAAACTAGAAACTTAAAATGATAAATTAAATTAGAAATTTTTTTAAAATAAATTTTAAAAATATTAGAACTAGAAACTCTTTCTTCCACTCCCCCTCATCTCCTTGGGTGGGAATTGGTTGAGTTTGACTCTCTTGAGTTCCAATATTTTCAACTTTAAAACTTTTAAAATTTCTATTTCCACCAAAATTTTATATTACTCCAAAATAAATATGCAAATATTAATTAAATATAATAAAATAACTAAATAACTAAATTAAACTATAGTAAAAAAGTAGAAGGAATTTGAAAAATATAATTGCAAAAAATAACTTTAAGAAATATAGAAAACGTAATTACAATAATAAAATGTATAAATAATTAATAAGAGTAATTTATAGCAAAATAAATGTTTGAGAGAGTGAGAGTGTAGAAGAGATTGAGAGAGAAGAAATGATGTAAAATTGGTAAGAATGAGGTGTGAGCATTTATAGAGTTGAAAAAAAAAAGAAAATAACCGTTGGAACCTCCGGTTGAACCGGATGTTCCGGTTTTTAAAACGGTGGAACCGGAATCTAAACCATAACCCTCCGGTTTGGGTCAGCCAATTCCGGTTCTGGTTATGTTTCGGTTTTGACCAGTCTGATTCCGGTTCGATTTGGCAGTTTCGGTTCCAATTTTACAACTCTAGTTACATGAATAAATTTTTTATTTTTTCATTTCTGTTTTTTAATTTTCTTAAAAAAATTAGAAAATTTTCATAACTAAACAAATCCTAAAATTTTATTAACCGAACCAAATCAAACCAAAAGGCTTTTTAGAAACCACACCAAACCAAGAAATGCTTCTTTAAACTGGTGTCAAAAAAATTGAGAAATGCTTCTTATTGAAAGTCATGCTCAGGGTTTATTAAAACTAGTCGTTTGTTGGCGCTTGCACGGAGAATAAAATCTACACAACAAAGTTAATGTCATCTTCATCTTATCAGTGCTTAATTACAAGAAGCACGGTCTGCTAACGATCTCAATTCAATCTTGATTAATAGTCCAATTCCGGTAGGGACCAAGACATAATTAACAGTATAACTACACACATTTCTTTTCGATCAATGGAACATTACGAGAATGCTGAGTAATCTTGTTTAGGGAATTTTCATAAGCACAAATATGAGAATCCAGCAATAACTCCGTTTCAAAAATTGCTGCCACATATAATCCAAATAATACAATGTTTCAACCCAGTTTGACATGCCACAAACTATTTAATCTCGACTAATTTACGAAGAATTTGATTTCTAAAAATTCGAGCTATCTTATAGACTATCTGAATTCTAAATTGAATCTTAGTTAAACTTGATCTTTGTGACTAATTGGGTTTAATAGGCCTCTAACCTAAACCACATTAGAAGATAACACGAGATTCAAGATTTTCAAGTAAATTTGAATATATTATTTCAGCCATTGTAAAACATTCAGATTTAATTATCTTAAGACTAAATAATATACCAAAAATATTAAATAATTATACATTTTTATACATAGGTTCTTATTAGACAATTGGATTCTCTATCTCTTAACATTAAAAATAACTCCAGTGCACTATCATGCTATATATTGATATATGATTCTATTTTTTTGTACATTAATTCTTTTTATGAAGAATTAATTAACTCTTAGTCCTTTAATGTTGAAGACAATTTTAATGCCATCAAACCATAAGTTATATCAAAGAATTGTATTCAATGATTGTAGAAAACTCATAGCTAATTATTTTAAGATTGAATGATAACAAAAATATTATAATTTTTGGTACATTGACTCTTATTAAAAAATTAAATTCTCAATCCTTAATATTAAAAATAACTTTCGTATGTCACTAACCTACAAGTCTATTGATATTAGATGATTGTATGTTTTTTTTGGAAAATTTACTCTCATTATAAGTAACTACATTCTCGATTCCTTACATAACAAGTATTTTAATGCCACTTATAAACAAGTCGAATTAGATAGTATTTTCTAATTTTTTTACAAGAAAGAAAATAATGTTGCCTTTTTAAGTGTGCTACGGAATTTTTAGTTTTCCAAAACAAAGTGTGACTTGCTCCAACTTAATCAATTGGAAAACTTACCAAATCTCACCTTTCCTTATTGCGGGTATCTCGCCCGCAACAAAAATGATAAACGTCGTAATTATTCAGCCCATATATATTTTTGGCATGAACTTTAACTCGGATCGACCCATTGAACATGAGTCAAAATTTTAGTGTAACAAGATAGTTATACTTAAATCATACAAAACAAAAATTTCAAAGAAGCATTTAATTTTTTTTTATCTCACAGCAATATGAGGAGAACGACATTGTAAATTGGGCAACAAACCAATAGGCAGCAATTAAAAACGAAAAAGAAAAATAAAAGCATAAAATTTAAACTAGAAATTAAGCCCTTAAAAATTGCAACGAACTTTGAATTGAACCAGTAAGTGTTGTTATTGGCTGCCCTAGTTAAAAGGCAAATTGCAGTGCTCATGGCAAAGAACGTGTCAAGCAATGGATGGATCATGGATTAGAGAGAAGTATAAATAAACCATTTTGAAACCATCATTTCATCCCAAAATTAAACAACAAAGCTTCTTCATCAAGCTCAGCGTCTGCTTAATTGCCCTTTGAAGACGAAACCAATTGAAGATATGGACTCCAAAACTAGCTTCCAAGCTGGCGAGACCAAGGGCCAAGCTCAAGTAAACACTTTCATTTCCATATATCTATGCACAATAATTTTCTTTCATACATGGATTCTTATTAAAATTATCATTACACAAAAAGATTGGGTTACTCTCTTCAAACTATATTTTTTGCTTAAAGGAGTCCAATTCTAAACTTATTTAATAGGTGAGAAAACACACTCCATTTCTTGAATCACACTGCAAGTGGCTTGAATGGAGATTTTTTTTGAAAGAACTTTTATAATGCCGACAAAATTATATGTAAAGTTCATTTATGATATACCTACGTATGTATTGATGTATAGTTTTGTTTGATTGACTCAGGAAAAGTGCAGCCAAATGGCGGACAAAGCCGGCAACGCTGCCCAGTCTGCCAGAGAATCATGCCAAGAGGTTTGTCGAATGTTTTAGCGTTGAGAAAACAATTAAATTCTAATATTTTCAGATTTGAAAGGCATCTTATTTAGCATCACACAACATAATAATGTAAAATGTCATAATGAGGATTTAATCTCTATATTAAGTATTGCATTTTAAGATATAAAGTAGGAATTTTAAGTTACAACTAAACTATCGAAACTTTATTCAAAAAATAAAGTATATAATAATTTGTTTTTGCTTTTTGTTGCAAAGGATCGAATTCGAGATGTACAAATTGATAACGCACATGTCTAACTACTTGAAATACTCTCTAGTTGCGATACTTTGATTTGTTTAGTTGGTTAGGTAACGTAATTAACTTGGTTTTGTTGGGGATGTAGGCTGGCCAGCAAATGAAGGCGAAAACACAAGGAGCTGGAGATGCAATTAAGGACAAAGTTGGAGCTAACAATTGAAAGAACCAACTCATCAACACGCCCCACTTACTTGTCCAATAAGATCAACACGCCCCACTTGTTTTGTGTTTTTCTTTCCATTTTGCAGTCTCTTTTTTTATTCTCCAATTAATTAATTGCTTTCCTTTCTACCGATTAATTAATTAGGGGCCGGTTATCAATATTTTGTTAAAATTACAGATGAGATTAAGTTCTCATTTTGTTTTGATGTTACCATTTTTTTGAGAATAATTGAACTTTTCCGTTTCCTTAAAGTCCATTCCTCTTACTTTTCTCCTTTTCTTTTATTTAATTATTCATTTGTATATTGTATCTTGCGACAAAATTTGATTGAGATCTAATGTTTACAGCTTCCATTACACAAATTGCTATATTTAACACAATTTATATTATAGACGATCTCAATCGATGATTACCTATCCAATTAAAGTATTGGCCATTTTAGACTCATTATTGGCTCTCACAGCTTTATTTTTAAAAAGATACTTCAATGATTTGATAGAGGAGGGGACCATCAATAACCGGTAATCAAGACTAAGATATTTGAGAACACAACCTTTTTGTTTTTTGAGTTCTCACATACAACACCAATTATTGTTAATCATGTCCCTTGAAAGTTGTCATATGAAGACGTATCAAGTGCCATGTCAGATGGTCTGCCATGTAGACAGCCATCCGTAAGTCTTATATTGACTTAGGATGATATCGTTAGAATTTTAAGAACAAAGACCAAAATTAAGAATAAAAACTTTTTCTAACTGAAAAAAAGTTTTACTCAGAGAAGCTTTTGTTAACTGGTACCCCCACCAGTGGTATTTACAAAGAGTACTTCACTTGCTGGAATTCAGGTATTAATTGGTCGCTCTCCTTGTGCTTTCTCACATTAACAAGCTTGCATTGAGATTTTCTTCGCTTTTCTTTTCCTCAATCTAACTATATGCTCTGTGAAGCCAATGCAAATCGCTTGCAATATTCTGCAAGTGCCCAAACTGGGAAAATATTTTTGTATGTTGCATAGTTTAACATGATGTTTCTCATAAAAACACCAGTAATTTCCTGGAAAAGTGATGTATATACGTTAGCGACCACATGTTGAATACAAAAAGAAATACAAAATGGTACATATTTTCAATTAAAAGTGATTTAATCATAGAAAAACGAATTACCTGTTGAGGAAAATCACCATTCTCTAATTGAGAATTGATTATCACCTTTGCACCAAGATGAAGAGGCGTAGAATTCTTGTCCATCTATTAAAAAAGAAAGTTAATTCAATAGTTAATTAAATGAAGAAAATTAATGTTTGGATAGCACTAACCTGTCCTGCATGAATTAGACCTAACATAGACTAAGCAATATGAACTAAATTTGGTATGTTTTCCTTAAGGGGTATGTATTTCTGTAAGACAATAAAATTGATGATTAATATGCATATTTCATTTAAGTTGGCTCAATTGGAATCGAATCCTTGACTATTTGGTACTAAAAACGAATTTAGCATCAACTTTTATTTTTCAAGTGAACGCAAAGAAATGAGACATGCTAGCTAAACTTTTATTTTTCAACTTTTAAACTATTTTTAAAATTGAAAACACCATAAATTAACAATTGTTTTTAACAAGTCATTTTATTTGCTCTAACCAAAAATCTTATCTACACCCGTAAAGCATTAAAGATAATTCTAAGACCAATAAGTTACAACTTTAATACAAATACTAATGCTATTATTAATTTTGGATTATTAAAATGTATAATTGTATGAATTGCGTTATATCAAATAAAAAAAAAGTTGGTTGAAAAAATTGTTTTTTTTTGGGTCAAATACATATGGTATATTTACATATTTACTAGGCCCAAAAATATCAATTACGGATTTACCAAGCTAGCTTTCAATATTTTGGTAGATTTTTCAAAATTACACGCTCTAGAGAACAATTTTTCTAAATTACATTTTTAAGGACTTGTTTCAAACTTGTTTAGGTTTTGTTTAAAGTCTATTTATTTTTTAGACTTTTTTAAAACTTGTTTAGAACTTATTTATAAGTTGTTTATTTTATTTTATATGTTGTTTATATGTTATACCTTGTTTTTTTTATATGTTCTTTATATGTTATACCTTCTTTTAAAACTCGAAGTTATAAATGTATTGTTGATATTTTGTTTATTGTCACGAACCGTTCCCGGGACCATGACCGGCGTACGAGGTGAACCGTCTATAGAAGCCCGACCCATCTCATACCAGCCTCAAAGATTAAAATTATTCCCATTCATTTATGTAAAACATTTGCAGGAAGATAACATACATACCATATATATATATATATATATATATATAT